>JAOTRA010057224.1:0-17009 GCA_026260255.1 Pseudolaguvia tuberculata | reverse complement strand
TATACACACACACACAATCTCTTATTATTTTGTCTTTTATTAGCCATTTTGAACATCTAGTAATCTGCAATACACTTAATTTTATTCATTTTTTCATTTATAATGTTTGTTTATACCTATTTTAGGCCTTATGGAGTTTTCAGCTGTGCAGATGACTGGATCAGTGCCCTTGCCAAGAAGGTAGATTTATCATTGTTAGTTTTTGTACTGCACATTAAACAGGGTTATGTTTCAGCATCATGAGATTCATTCTTGCTGATTATCTATATTGGTGCTACTGACTCAGCTTTGACCTTGCTTTTTTTTGTCACAGCTGGCATGGCTGCGCTGTTCTGTCTGAGTCATGTTTCTTGGTCCATGGTGGCTACAATGGAAATGATGCCTTGAGTGACACATTTATTTTTAACACAGGTGAACATGGTGTTCTACTTAGTCATGTTAAATGAAAGGAGGAAATTTATTTAAGAAGGAAAGGAGGACATTTAAGGAGGAAATTTATTTATTCAACATTCTCACTTTACCTACTTTACTCATTATTAAGTTTTCTATCCATACAATATGCTGTTAAGTTTACCTGTAGTTATTTTTGTTAAAAAAAAAAAAATCTTCGTAGACATTGTTTCTCTATCCTGCTGATTTTTTTTTTCTTGCTTAATAGACACAAATTGCTGGACATCTTTGGCCTGTAGTCAGCTGACCTCAACACCAAGGGCGGGACACTCAATCATCACCATGGCAACAGAATATGTAAAGGTACCAAATAAATATATATATATATATATATATAAATATAAAATCACACACGTATAACAGATAAATGCTTTCAATCTTAAAGAAAGAATGTAAACTTTCAGTGATTGTAAAATTCCTGCATTGGTTCTACTTTCTATTGCCATAGGGTACAGCTGATGATGATGATGATCAAGAGCAAATATCGGAGTCCCAAACATTGCTCATATTTGGTGGAGGAGACAATGAAGGCAGCTTCTTCTCTGATCTGATCACTATGCCAGTGAAAGAGCTGTGTGAATGAGACTTGGAGCTTTTGGTGAAAAAACTTGGTTTAAAAGATGTACTTTTTGGATTATGCTATAAAGAGTTTATATTATAATTTTGATTTAAACGTTTTTATGTCTTAAATAGAAGAAACCCTTTTATATAACCGGCTGTCTGTAATTAAACCATTTGTGCACGTTTTATTGTTCTTAAGTTTTGAAAGGTGGATGCTATTATTAAAATGTCTATGCTGTATGTAGAAACATTTGTCTTAACATTTGTTTCCATGCTTATCCAAATATGGTGCTGATATAATGAGATACCCTAATGATTGTATTGATTTTATCTGTATCCAACAGCAGCCATGTGGGCAAAATCAGACCACAGAGTACATTAAAAACATCAGCATTGCAGCTACAGCTCATATGCTTGATACAAGAGACCTTATGTGATGAAAAATATAGCTTAGGGTTCTGTTTATGGCATATATACGTGTAGAACAACAAGGTGGTGCAGTAGGTAACATTCCAACCTTCAGCACAGCCCATACATACAGGGCTTCTTGTTTCGAACCCCAGTTTCTTCAGATGTTCTTCATGCATGTATGGATAGGTTTTCTTTTTTCATCTGGGAATTGCACTGACTCTGATAAATGTCCTCTGGGTGTAACTGGAATCGATTCCGGATTCTTACCCAGTGTAACGCTTTCAGTGATGCTGAATGAGCGCCAGATACAGGCGGTGGTAGGTAAGCGTACCTGAGGAGAAAATGGCCTCGGAGTGTTTGTTATTGAATTAGGACACTGGGTGTCAGCCGCAATCTACAGTGTGCTCCGTGTTTAGCCGGTTTCACACAGCAGGAGTTTGAGCTGATGTTTCTCCGCCCCTCCGATGCGCGGTGGCCGGCCATGTTGCTTTGCGTTGTTCCGGTATTCCGCACTTTATCCTCCGATCTGAACCGCCGCTGTTCTTCCTCGCTACAGGCAGAAAAAATCCGATTAAAGCGGTGTGAATAATGGATCTTTTTGTTTTTCCAAGCCGACTCCATTGGACGTTACCTTGAACAGTAGATCGTTCGCTCTGTATCTCCTCCGTCGTGTTGATTTAAGGAGTAGAGTAAGTGCATTCGGATCTGGGCGGACTGTACAGGAATCTACAGGAGTTTTGGAGGATTTGATTGTCTGAAGGTTCTGGCTGGCTTCTTGTTTGGTCTCGGATGGTAGGCTAGCTTAACAGCTGCTAGTGTTTATCTGTGGTACCATAACGTTAGCTGGTTCAGATCCCCGGTACATCCGTTGTAGTTCTTTACATTCAATCGGCGTCATCATTTTTGAACCCGAATCGGGTTTCAGCTCGCGCTTATATTTGTTTGTATCTCGGTGTGTTTGTCAGGTTAAGGTGAGCTAGCTGGCTACTTATCGTTACCTGACCCCAGAGCAGCCTGATAAACTTGATTTTAATCGTTTATGTACCAGGAAACGTTGTTTAAAGAAAAAAACCCCTCTTTTCTTTTGACCCATAGGTGCTATAATGGTTTTGGCGTGTTTATCTGTTTTAGACAGATAAAGTTAGCCAGTCTGCATTCATTCGGTTTTTTAATAGTATGTCATATTAATTATCCGAAAAAAGTTCTCATTGGTTGTAGAATTTTTTTTTTTTTAAATCTTAGAATTATTGTTATTTAAAGTGTAATTTGTGTGTAAAACCTTGTACACTATTTGGACATGGACACGTACTTATAGGTTATGTGGGACTCGACTTGTTGAACTGTCTGCGTGGCTAGCTAGCATTAGCCTTGTCTTTCACGGTCCTGTTTGGAAAGCATAGATAATCTGTCAGAAACGATTAAATGCGTTATTAAAGACCTTTTACACAAATGTCAACCCGGAATCAAGGATTAGCAGTCATCGAGCATTCTTCTGGCCAGGTGAGATAATAAACCATCCCTGGTATATAGTCCAGGTAATCATTGTCCCTGAATCCATCAGTGTGAATGTCTGTCTCTATGGATCTGCGTTTCTGCTGGGTTTTCCCTCTACCTTTCACTCAGTCACATCCCTAAACTGAAACATTGTGTACTTATTGTAAGTCTTTTCTCATCTGCAGTCGTATTACAACATCCTCCACTCAACATTTCCTGTGTGGGGTTTCTTTACTCATTGATTGCCCTCTTTAATACCCCTGACTGAATAGTGTCTAATGAGAGGTATCAATACTTGGTGATTTAATGAAACAAGAGCTGTAGGCTTTTATTTTCTTCCTCCCTCCCTTCCACCTCCTTTATTTCCTGGAATCCCACACAAGAAGCTCTTACTCCCACTGAAAGTTAGACTGAAGCGTCTGCTTTCAGAGGTTCAGGGTGCGAATGATGAGTCAGTGGTGTTAATCATGCTACTGAAACGTGGGTGAGCCTCAACTCGATTAACTGTATGAAGTAACATGCCAGACTTCTCGGACCGACATGCTCACGTTGGAGTATCGAGTACTTCCGGATTTGGTACAAGTGTGTATTGTGGAGTTCACACCTGAAACACACGTGCTTTTTATATATCTCAGTAACCGTACATGTGATTTTGTTTGCTTCTATCTCCACTGTAATAACCCTGACATTATCTATTTTAACATTAACCAACATTTAATCTGGAGTTGGTGTAAATCTGCCAGTGTTTATATAAAATTGTGGAATTACATTGACTCAGCTGATTGCTTCTGTCTTAATTACTGCACTGAACTTTTCATTATACGTCATCCAACTTTTGTTCTTGTTGACTGGTGTATTTGCCTCCAGTCCTGTACAGAATAATGGTGGAAAGGGATGTTTTGCATCCACCAGTTCAACACTGTACAGAACGGAAGAGTAAAACGTCAGATTTATTCTTTATGAATTATTTGCAATTGATTTACATGTTAGTTTTGGTACACATGTACAACTATACTTTAGTGAAAAAGTTGGTGGACACCAGACGAGTGCCCCCTTATGTGCTTGTTGAAAATACTTGATGTGCTTTCAACCTTTCCTTCATTAGGCATTATCATGTATGTAAGTATGTAAGGACAGTTAATACAACTGTTTTGTGTTGCGGTTACAGTTTCCCCATATGGATGTGATGGACAAAACCACAAGTGTCATAATGGCTGAATATTGGTTTAAAGCCTTGCTGAAGCTTTTTTTTTTTTTTTTTTTTTAGTCTACCAAATGGGTATTTTTTTTTTTTTTAAATGGCTGGTGGCAATTCCCACAAACGCCACACAGTACCACAAAAGTGTTAGTAGACATTTTACCTACAGTGATAAAATCATGAAATATTAGCATTAAAAGGTTCACTTTGGTTACTCAAATTTTATTGTCTTCCCACGGCTATGGTTAAAATCAGGTGCCTGCGTTTTTCCTCAGGGATCCGGTTTTCTAGGAGAAGGTGTCATGGCTGATGCAGTCTGGGATTCTATTGTTTTTAGCTGTCAAAATGATTTTTATTTTCCGTGCCTGAGCATGATTCATTCGCCTTATTTCAGTCACATTTATTAATATATTTATATTTCAGCTTTTGTGATGGTTTTATTTTGTATGTTCTCTTAACCCCAGCTTCTGAACTCAATTCCTGGCTGCACCTTCAAAGTATCCTATGTTTATTGAAAGTTTATTAGTCGATGTAGGTCAGGAGCTCCGTACTCAATGAGGAGTCGGAAAAATAAGCACTTTTTAACGGTGTAGTTTAGAGGGCAGCGTTCATAGAAAATTTGTAAACCTGCCTCATACACTAGATATAAAGTATTGACCTGAGTATTATGAGCTTCTGCCCGTTGTTCATTATTCATTTAGAAGAAACATTATTTATGCAGATGATTTAAACATACCAAGAATGAAATTCCACTCGCTGGGTGAAGGTGATCATTTCTATCACACACTTTTTAACCAGGGCTAGTCAGACAGCCTTGCCAATGCACAGCCTAGTCTCCAAAGCAGATAGCTGCAAACATGACCCTTTGCTGTAAGCGTGCAACAGAATGACTGAGAGGGTTTTGCTTTTTCACATGGCTGTCTATTTGTACACAGTTATGTGTTTAATATTATAATACATGTGTAATGTTAAGTAAAACATTGCCGTTACAAACACGTGCCATGCCCCAGATGGTATGATTGTCTTGGCATCATCTGGTTTGTGACCCAGCCTTGATTTTGCTACTTGTTATCGATTTTGCTTCTGACCGTGAAATTAATCCGCAGATTGTCAAACATTGCAGTACATCACACATTCTTCTAGTTGCTTTTGTTGAAAATGGTTTATTTCAACATTTCACTTCAATCTGGAGTCATTACAGTGTCTAATCTAAACACCAGCCCATTACAACGTTTACTCCGTGTGCCAATGGAAGCTGAAGGAATCAATCAAATGTCATGATTTTTCACTTCTCCCATATCCTTTCTATGTTTGCTGATATTAAATCAACCACTAGAGTCATAATGAACATTCATCTTCCAGTTGTCATTGTGACATGGTACATTAAAGAGATGGGCCTCTCCAACCAGATCACGTCGATGGATCATAGTGTCGTCGTATTGTAGTGTTGCAACAGGATTTTAATATTTAATGGCAGAAACGGATTGGAATTTAGGAAAATGTAACCAGTTATTTTTTCAGTGTTAGAGGCAAGTTAGTTCCTGTTCCAGTTGTTTCCACATTAGTCTCATTTTGTAATGTTTTTATCTCTGTTGAAGATAATGAAGTTTTTCCAATTTTTAAAAAATAGCATTTAAAGCTCTGTCATAATTATCTTTCCCACTAAAAAACCTCACCTCAAAGCATTTCCTGTTTATGTTAAACAGGGCAGAATCTGTCTGCCTTACTGTTTCACGTGAATGTGGGAACTAAATAGGAGTTATTATATAGTAGATAAGGCATTATTTAATTATATTACAATGAATGTTTGTCCTTCGGCTGCTCCCGTTAAGGGCCGCCACAATCTGTCCTTTGACTTGATGTGTTTTTACGCTGGATGCCCTTCCTAACGCAACCCTCCCATTTATCCTAGCTGGGGACCGGCACTAAGGCTGCACTGATGGCTGGGTTTTTATGGGCAATTTCGACTCACCAATCCGCCTAATGTACATGTTTTTGAAACCGGATTCCTTGGAGGAAACCCTCGCATTCGCGGGGAGAACATGCAGACTCCGCACAGAAAGATTCGTGACCCAGGAATCAAACCCAGGACCTTTTTGTTGTCGGGCGACTGTGCAGCCACTATACCACCACGCCAATTACATTACATTATTAATATTATTTTTAAACCTCCTTAGTATCTTGAGAAAGGTACCTTCATTGTTCTTTCTTAACATGTTTTTAGTGGCAGTATTTCATGTCTAAAGAGAATCACGTCTCTACAAGAGAATTCGTCTTGTAAAACATTACCTTTTTCATGAAACTATGTTATGCGTAGCTGACATGCAGGGATGATTCATGTACTTGTTTGAACACCACCGACTTGCACCGTAAATACACTAAGATGTGTTGGGTGTCCTTTAAGGATTCTTTCTTCCTTACAGCATTTAATTGTAATAATTCAATTAATGACTCTTTGGTATGTAGGACAAGTCTGAGTGCATCTTCACGATTCACGATACGCATGTTCACACTCATTGTTGTCCAGATTCCGTACAATCATTTTGTTATTCTTGATTTGTTGACAAGTTTTACATTTTAAATGCTTAAATTTTTTTTTTGGATTCTTACAAACTAAGCAAATGAAAAAAAAAAAACACATGTAAATGACACTTTTGCTGTATAACCTACATCAGTGATTTTATAGGATCAAGTATAAATAAAAGTAAAAAATGAAATTAACAATAGCAGGAAAAAAATAGTTTTTTATTGGCTAATTAGCTTTATTTATTTTATTTTTACAAACATATAAATGTCTGGGACGGCGCGGTGGCGTAGTGGTTAGCACGATCGCCTTACTACAAGAATGTCCCGGCTTTCTGTGCGTAGTTTGCATGTTCTCCTTGCTATTGTTAATTTCATTTTTTACTTTTATTTATACTTGCACTTGCATAGGTTTCCTCCGAGTACTCCGGTTTCCTCCCACAGTCCAAGAATATGCAGATTAGTTCGAATGCTGATGCTAAATTGCCCATAGGAGTAAATGTGTTTCCCTGCGATGGTCTGGCGACCCGTCTCGGTTTTACCCCTGCCTCTCACCTTATGAGAGCTGGGCTAGGTGACTCCGAATTATGGAATAAGTGGGTAATAAAATGAATGAATGAATGTCTGGTAGCAGTTACAGTTTGGCATTTGGCAGATGCTCTTATCCAGAGCGACTTACATTTGGTCTCTTTTTTTTTACAGCTGAGCAATTGTGATGGGCCTTGCTCTTGACTCACAGTGGTTGCTTGGTGGAGGTGGGAATCGAACCCCGGTCTCTCTGGTATTAGTCCAACACATTAACCACTTTAGCGAGTGAGGTTTTAGTGTTCGTCTGTATGGTATAGTTTAGTAGTAGGAAGTCTGTATTCACTTTAGGCAGCTACTGGCAGTCAGTCCAGCAGCGCAGAAGTACATGCTAATTTGCATACTTTACCCAGCCACATACTGCATGTACACACCCCACCGAACCAAAGGCAAAATGAAACACAGTATCTTAGTTTAAGCATTAGTTGAACTTTCATCCATCATCACATACTTATTCTCATTATATTTACTGTCAAATATATTTATCCCATATTAATTAAAAACCACAGATTGTGGCTGGTTTGACTAGTTGTTGTTGTTTTTAACCGTCTGTCTTAGCCAAATCTCAAATTGTCATTTACTTAAAACAGTTGATGAGGATTGACTTTTTTTTTTTGGGAAAACCTCACTTTGAGCGAGTAAATAAACAAGCCTTTCCAGTTACTCTGGATATGAAATTGCCTAAAAGGTGTGTCAGGGCTTTTTCACTCCCAGCATATGACGTCAGCTACAGGTTTGTGTGTGTGTGTTTGTGTGGGTGTGTGTGTGTGTCTACGTGTACGTGTGTGTGTACGTAAAGAAAACAGTGGGTTGTGTCAAAGCCTGTATTGCAGGATTGTTAAGACGTCAGTGTTGCAGTATGTATCTGAATTTGCTTAAAACCTTTTTCTTGTAAACAAATCTGAATGTTTCAAAAAAATGTTTTTGCATCCATTTTTAATCTCTAGTTGCCCGTCTGCATAACAAATGTCCCAGTCCTGTCTTACATGTTTGGCTATGTTAAGCTATATATATATATATATATATATATATATACACATAGTATATTCAGTCATGTAAACAGTAGCACTGTGCAAGTGTCTCATGATACAATAAATATCACAACACACGGGTCATGATCTAATGTAATATGGTACCTGTTTTTCCACCATGAGTTCTTCTAAGACACTGACCATATGTTTCAGTGGCAACCATGGAGCAGGAAGTGGTTTCACATACACTGAGGGTTAAATTAAACATTAACGTAGTCGTCAATCAGTTTGCAAAGTAGACTTTGCTATGCACTGTGTTGTAATTTGGTGTGTAGATCTTTAGGTGTGTGTGTTACTCTAGCCTTTTAAGATAAGGTGCTACTCTAGCCTTTTAAGATTTGTCATCTAAGGACATCACCACCTGAAATGGGAATTTTGGAAACATCTAAAAAATTAGTTTGATGCTTTATTTGATCATTTTTAAATAAGTTGTTGTACACCATCTCTGTGTTTGTGTAAGATTTGCATGTCTCTGTGGGTTTCTTTTTTTCCAGAACCATGTAGGTAGTGGTTTGGTTATGCTAATTTGTTCCTAAATGTAAAAGCATTTGTAAATGTGTGTGTATGCTGCCCTGCGTTTGGTTTATTTTGTTTCGTTTTATGTCCAGTGATAAATACAAGTCCTATTCTATCACTAAATGTTATCACTAAAATTGTTTTTATTGTTTGTGGTGTGCCATAATGTGACAGACTCCACACACCAATAGATTTTCAACCACTGTGAACATGGAAAATCTCTCTCTCAAAATCTCTTGAGACATGAGAATAAGCATGTCTGCAGATAGGAAGGAAGAAATTAGGACTATGGGGTTTGGAAAAGATTTTTTTGAAAAGTCTGTTTAATTTTATGACTGCTTTTTATTATGCTTCTGTCGCTTTGCTTTCCGATGACCACCCCTTCCCCCGCAACATCAGCCTTTCCGATCCAAGCAGACTCAATCACTCTTTATACTTATCACCTTAAAAGGGAATCTGATCTTCTACCTAGATACTCTATGGAACCACCACAATAATTTGCATTATCTAAGATTGTCCGAAAAGGAGAAATCTGCGCCAGAATCAGTCAGTGTACTCAGCGTAGCTTCTATACTTTGTTTCTACTAGTGTATTGTAAGTTAGTTTGTTTAGGAAAGCTCCATACTGGTTTATTGTTTTTTGTTCTGCAGTATTTTCTGTATTGTACGATGTTTTGGAGACAAGGTGAGAGAGGCTAGGTTGAGATGATTTGGACATGTGCAGAGGAGAGACATGCGGTATATTGGTAGAAGTATGCTGAGGATGGGGGTGCAGGGCAGGAGGAAAAGAGGCAGACCAAAGAGGAGGTTTATGGATGTGGTGAAGGAAGATATGCAGGTAGTTGGGGTGAAAAAGGCAGATGTAGAGGACAGGGTAGTGTGGAGAAGAGTGACCCGCTGTAGCGACCCCTAATGGGAGCAGCCGTAAGGAGAAGTATTTTCTGTATTGGCTACGGTACTGTTAAAATGCGGTGAAGTGAAGATGCTACCAAGAAACGGTCATTTTTAACCCTTATTCACTAGTTTATAATAATCATTTGATGTGACCATCGTTTGCCTGCATAGTTTTTCAGGTACTTTAGCTTTTCATGTCCGACTCCTGAATCATCTCGGAGCCGCTGTTTTTCTGGGTTTAGTCCATCTTGGTTTGTTCTGTTGCATATAATTCTAGTCAGACTGGGTGATTATAATCAGATCTCTGTATGGAGTAGTTCTGGAGCTCAGTAATTTTTTTAATAATTGATATCACTTATTATGTTTGAAAATACTAACAGATTATTTTTTTTACTGATGCGCCACAGCAAAAGATAGAAATGACTAATTTGGCCAGTGTTTTAAATCAAATCCCATTATCTAGACAGCATTCTGTATGTTTATCAATCAGTTTTCTTTCATTCATATATTCATCCTTTCATCCGTGTTATTCATTACTTCATTTCTTCACGGCATGTCTTTTGCTTTGTATATAACAGAAAACATGTTTATTCCCCCTCACCCCCAGAAGCTGGCACATCATTGTGTTGGCAAATGTGTTTTAGTATTCAGATGGAAGTGTGTTAAATACTTGTTGATTTTATAAGTAGGTGGTGTTTATTTTTTAATTCTGCATCTTTGTGACTTTACATGCGTTTGGAAAGAAGGACAGCGTGCACTAGAATGCAAGACCACTAAATTTGTGTATTCTCTGCCTGCCTGCGTGACTGCGGGGGAGTAATAATGGTGAAAGGAGCATGAGTGCATGAACGACTGATTCTTTAACAATGTAAAGAAAAGAGAACATGTCCAAAGGACTACTGCAGTGAGTGACGGATCTCTATGGCAACACGGCAATCAAAAAGTAGATCTTTTTTTCTTAAATAAGGAAATGGTACGTTATTTTGTGTAATGTATCATCAGGTTTTCTAGAATTTCTTTTTTCCAACACGCATGAAAACTCAATTTAACACAGAAGCTGTAGTCAAAAGATCTAAAGATGCTTAACTCTAACAGACATGCTCTGGAAGAGAGTATTGTGTCATCACCTTAGCAACAGTGTCTTATCCCATGCCAGCTTTCATGAATGTCATTCTGACACATGGTACCAGGACCCAGGTGGTAAAAAGGTTTGGTCCAGGTCAGTAATCAAGCTCTGTGATGTCATTAAAAGACAACAAGTGTGTAAGATAAAAAGAAAGACAGTGCCTGTGTGAGTCAGTTTGTGTGGAATATCTGGATGATGTAATGGTGGTTCCACCCATGCCAGGCTGCATTTGTATCAGCCGTGTGAGGTCATGTACACACACACACGCGCACGCATGCACACGTACACACATTATGCCAAGGGCTACAGTCAAAATACCTACTATGTACTCAAAAGTGTACTCTTTGTGCCAGTCAGCACTCTCTCTAACATTCTCAATCATCTCGTCCTCCAGTGTCTTTGCCTGATCTGAGCTTAAACAGGTGCGCATTTATCATAACGGTGTTACTAATATAATCTAATCTTGTCATAAGCTAAAGTAAATCAATGGACGGTGGACAAAATGTATAGGGGCACATACTTCTTTAATACCTGTTTCTGTGACATCATGATGGAACGTGAACTCCCTGGACTTTGATTTATAATAGACTTTAAAGATAGAGGAGTCACCAAAGATAAATCTTAAAAGCCATAGCAATAACCAGTAAAAGGTGACATGTATAACATTGGATTATTTCATTATACTAGTACTTGAAAAGGGTACCAGGGTAATATCTCTTAGAGCGGAAAGTGAACAGTCTGTTCTTCAATTTGATGTGTTGGAACAGAGTGAGTGGAGTGAAGTGAAGTTAAAAAAAATTCACACATTATTTTATAACCACACTTTTATAGCCAACCTGGATTTTCGTTCCCCTGATCATCACTTCCTCTACACTTCCTCCTGACTAACTCACTTAACCGTCCACTGTAAATATTGGCTTGTGATAGAGCATTAGTGGGACATGCTAGAGAACAAAAAGAACCCTGAAAAATCAAACCTGCAAAAATCTTTAACATTTTTTTAATGAAATGTATCATTTCATGTTTGTTGAGCTAGAAAACTTCCTAAAAAAGATGACACCAAGATTCAGAATAGAACAAAGGAACGTGTGATGTTCTGCTGGGAATCCATGGGTTTTGGGCTTTGTGTAGATGATATGTTGGATGGTACTCAACCTATCTTAACCTGTTTATGCAGATCAAAAAGTGTTTGTTTGCAAAGCTACGGTTCTTTAGTGGCAGTGGCCAAGATTATTCAGAAATTGATTGAAGACCCTGAAAAGCACCTGTGGATTGTGATGGTCTCATCCATAAATGGCTCCACCTCACAACTTACAAGACTTTTTGGATCTACTTCTAACGACTCTATGAGGGCACACTTTTAGCGATCTTCTGGAGTCTAGGTTTTGACAAGGGGAGGGGGGGGGCTACACATTTAGGCTGATTTGGTGCACATTAACGTGGTGTCATTTCAGAAAGCAGCGATGTTTGATGCTTCGCTTAAATTAGATCAGCAAAGCAAATGCAGAGGGTTCGGCTATAATTAAGGAGCAGCCACGCCTGCCTTTGTCTTGATAAAATTTTAGTTATTTGGCATACACTCATGGCTAACTATAATTTTTTTGATACTTATGTTAGCAGCTCTGAAAAAATGGCTTCAATTGGATCATGGGAATTACATTGGAAATACATTGGCCCAGTCCTCATTTATATTGTATAATTATTTGTGCTACTGTTGTATTAAAACATGTTACAATATTATAAAATATGAACTCAAATCAAATGTATTCAATAACTATGAAATACAAGAGTAAACTGTGATTACATCAAAAATATCCCGAAGAGCAAATCCGGTAGCCTAACGAGATCTTTGTTGTTGGGGTTAGGATATGTTATATTATTAATGGAAGTCACAATTAATAAATGTGAATAGTACATCAAAAAATCCTAAAACACTGTTGGAGACAATTCAACTAAACAGTGCAATTTTTTGCGCTCTAGCACCATGGTGCGGTGGTGGCCAGGGTCTTCCTTCGCTTTCAGGGGATTTCTCCGGGTACTCCAATTTCCACCCATAGCCCATAGGTCATAGGAGTGATTGTGATGGAGGGATGTGTGTTTTTATTCGTCTATGTGTGGTCCTGTAATGGACTGGCGACCGGTCCAGGGTGTACCCCTGCTCAGTCTTTGCTCCCACATCCAAATGTACCACACTATTTTCTCCTCAAATGCCCGAAGGGTGCATTCCTTATTCCTTCTCATCATTTAATCACCGAACAAGATTATAAATGGTCAATATCTGTTGTGACTGGGAATGTTCTCGACAAACAAGTCATATTAGCACATTTTGATAAACCACATTGAACTAATCATTTTCTATCTCGCCAGCTCCTGTGGGCACAAGCTTGTAGAGACATACATCTCATCATGTGGTGTCTTGAATATTAATCCTGTAGAAATACACAATGTATTTTGGGAATTCTGTCAGGAATTGTATTTCTCTCAGGAGAATGGAGACTCATTGAATATTGTTAAATTCCTTCATTCTCTTTGACTCGGCAAAATTAAAGTACGATTAAATTAAGCAGATTGTCCATCATAATATGCTAATAAAAATGATATATCTCTACCTTTTTAATTAGTTTTAAATATTCCTATAATTCAACCCAGTCATTTTTTTTAGCACAATTGATACTGTGATGTTCTTTTATAAGTCGGCGCGGTGGCGTAGTGGTTTCGGCACAGTTGCCTCACAACAAGAATGTCCTGGGTTTGATTCCCAGGCCGGTGATCTTTCTGTGCGGAGTTTGCATGTTCCCCCTGTGCTTGCGTGGTTTTACTCCGGGTACTCCGGTTTCCTCCCACAGTCCAATAACATGCAGATTAGGTCGATTGGTGATTCACAATTTTTCCTTAGGAATGAATGTGTGAGGGCGGCGTGGTGGCGTAGTAGATAGCACAGTTGCCTCACAACAAGAATTCCGTGTCGGGACGTGTGTGTGAATGATTGTTTGTCTATGTGCTGGAGACCCGTCCAAGGTGTACCCCCGCCTCTCGCCCTATGTGTGCTGAGACCCCGGATTGGGGAATAAGCAGGTAAGAGAATGAATGAACGAATTAATGACATTTATTTGGCGGTAATAAAGTTCATCCTATATCTAACGCATTAGTAATATAAGAGATGGCCTTGGCCTTCCCTGTTTCCAACATTACTACTACTGCATAGTAATGCATTGCCTATTCCAACTTGGAAGTCACTCTTCCTGCTTGGTTGGCTATCGAGCAGGATACGTTGGGATCCTCCCTCCCTGCTTTACTCTTGGCAGAAACTAAACCTATTAAAATGTTTGAGGAAGGTAATATCCTTGTAGTAAACCTTTTATTGAATTTGGTATCAAGTCAGAAGGATTTTCAAAAGGTTTTATTTCTATTTATCGTGGTAGATATAATATAGAGAATATATTTACTTTTTTAGCTTAGCTAAAGGTTTGGGCTGCTCTCTTCTTACTACTTGAGATGTTAACAAGTACAAAAAAAGTTTACATTAACATATTACACAGTAATATATGCAATTTTAATATATGAAAGTCCCTTGAATAAAATTATGGGTAAATGACCGCTGAATTTGACTCTAGGGCACCTGCCCCTAAATACGTTAAATATTTGAACGATTTAATGATCCTTTACAATGATGTCTTGGATGTTTTGAAATATAACTGGATTTCCGATAGTTTAATATGGAATGCCTATAGTGTATGTGGAGAGAGATGTTTGGGCATCTCTGCTTGGACTGCTGCCCCCCATCTCGAATAATGATTATGATGATGAAAATACGTTCATTGATGCCAAAAAGTTTAGACTTGTGTACCTATTTCTAACAAGGCATAATCCAAATAGCGCAGACAATCTAAGTAAGACACGTATGAAAGATGGTTGTGTGGAGGGGAATATGTATCGAATTGTACTTTATAAGTTTGTGTATATATTTATATGTATGCATAGGTTATATATGTACTATTATATTATTCTGTCTGATATTCTGTATTATTATGAATTTGTGTTCATGAGTTTGATGCTGATTAACTGCTTTAAAAAAGCTGAGTAAAGTAATTAAAAACACAGCGCTGCTTTTTATTTTCCAAAACGTTTTGTATATGTACGGTAGGTAAACCAGAGTCATACACTTATTTGATTGTTTTATCTGGACTCCTAAACTCCATTAGCAATCCACTACGGGTAGTTCACGCTGCAATGTGCCCCACATGCTTATACAGTCATAGTGAGAAAGCACAAGATGATGAAACCCGGATGATTACAGCAAACCAATCTATACAGTAATTTTAGCAATTTTAAACTTGGTAATATTTTATAGAGTGAGGAATGTGCTGTCCCACATATTAATCTTAATTTAAAGCTGAATGGTACATTTCATTCATTCATCTTCTTACCCGCTAACTTCCATACACATTATCCTGGAAATGTTCATTTTTTTTAGGAACCCTCCACCTACCTACACTATAATACAATGTGTATAAAGAAACAGATATCAAACGTTTTAGTTTTTTGTGTTTATATAGGTAAAATCTTTCTTCATGCAATATTTTTAAGCATATGTATGTAATTTTACGACTAAAGGCATATGTATTTATTTTCCCTGCGCTCACACGCGTGTGGGGGTGTCTGAGCGTTTTCTTTTTTTTTTTTTTGAGAATCTGCATAGGTGCTTCTAACCAGCTTTACCTGTCTGTCTAGCTCAGACACACACCTAGAAACTGCAATCCTATCTTGTATTGTTATGGTATAGTTTTCATCAACAGTTATGTAGCATTTTTCTACGCATGCCCAGGAAATAATCCAATCATTTGTTATTTCTACCATTTTTACCACCATATGAAACGCTATGTGTCCATGTTAAGCCAGAACATAAGGGTGGTGCTTGAAATATATTGAACAGAAGCTAAGTGTATGGTTTAACATATTCTAATCCATCTATATCAACCGTAGAAACCCAAATGTCGTTTTTGCAATAAATATTTTTTATGCCAGAATCTCTTTGTCACTGATAATTATTCGATAAATTAGACAATTATTTCTAGATTATTATTTACATAAACTGTTTGACTGTTATGACATAATATAGAAATTACAGACATTAGTTAAGCATTATGCCCATTATGGCAAATGTTAAACCACGAAAAACTGCGTCATCCAACTGACTGAATTTCACTTTTTATTAGGCCAAACGTAAAAAATCCTATGATTATGTCATAAGGAAGTGACAGCGAGGACATTTTCCAACTGCTTATAGATTGTTTAAACACAAAGTCATTGCTGTCTTGCAAGAAGCATCTGAAAGACCAAAATTTCTTTTACTATATCAGAATCAATAGCAAAAAAAGAATTCCCTTCTTATGTTTATTTACCTTCAATTCGCTTATAAATGCAGCGTCAATTTTACTTTCACATTTGAATTGGTGACAATCCAGCAATAAACGCAAAGCGAATCACTTACCGTATTTTCCGGACTATAAAAGGCCTTTAATTTTTTCAAAAATCCACAGTGCGCCTTATAATCCAGTGCACCTTATGTATTAGTTCTGATTGTGCTTACTGACCTGAAACTGATTGTATTTGTGGTTCAAGGTTCTCGAACATCTGTCAATGTTTAAGTACAACTTTTGTGACTGCACGCAAAAGAACCGTTGCAGAGCTCTGTGCAACAAATGGGCAAAATGCAGCCGTCACTCGATCGCGTTTTGCAGACACCCTTCTCCATGATCTCGGGGCTCTCTCTCTCTCTCTTTCTCTCTCTCTGTCGGTCAACTCCAAGATTAGTCCTGGTTCAGTCCAACTGGCACCCTATAGTCCGGAAAATATGGTATATTAAACTCCAAAACTTTAGTAACATAATAAATATCTTAGTTTTAAAATAAAATTTGACTCATGTTGTTGATTTTGTGATGCGATGTGTCTGTCACTTGGCGAGCTGAGTAAAACAGCAGTGGGGGGTGGCGATGTGGTGGGCATGTTGCCATTCAACACTGGTATCCCTGTCAATACAGACTGTCTCAGCAAGCCTATAATGTTACAGTGCAAATACATGGATTTTTAAAGCATTTGCCTGAAAATCTGAATGTAAATAATATTCGTATGTCATTTGCACCCCAGCGTGTGTGTGTGTGTGTGTGTGTGTGTGTGTGTGTGTGTGTGTGTGTGTGAGTGTGTGTGTGTGTGAGTGTGTG
>JAOTRA010057211.1:0-17010 GCA_026260255.1 Pseudolaguvia tuberculata | reverse complement strand
CAAAGAGGAGGTTTATGGATGTGGTGAGGGAAGATCTGTAGGTAGTTGGGGTGAAAGAGGCAGATGTAGAGGACAGGATAGTGTGGAAAAGAGTGATCCGCTGTAGCGCCCCCTAATGGGAGCAGCCGAAAGGAGAAGAAGAAGACTGGTGTCAAACACACTCAAGAAAATATTATTTTATGGTTAATATGATAATGATTTAAAATGGCACATAATAACTTTTAAATGATTTTTGGGTTTTTTTTGTTTAGTTTGAAACAGATGATTCGAAATATCCACCAAGAAACCAGGCTCAGCTTAAACTCAATACTTTGGCCTATGAGTCAGTCAATCAACGTTACCTGTATATCAATTTACCAACATATACCTCAGCGTTTGAGGTAGACAACCCCGTATCTATTAACATCAACTTTCACTACCGTGACTATCTTCCACTAAAGACTTTCAGTTATCAGGTAACGGATCGATCAATATCAAATGTTCAGATTTGACTAGTGAGAAAGTAAACACATTCTAACATTCTAACATATTATATTTTTCTCTTAATGTGGTTGGTTCCTGATAGATTCTTTCAAAGGGTAAAGTTGTAAAGTTTGCCACGGAACAACGAATAACTCACAGCGTCCAAAGTATCAACTTTAAAGTGACTTCGAACATGGTGCCATCTGCTCGTCTGGTGGTCTATTATATTCTTTTTGGAGAGAAAACAGCTGAATTGGTTGCAGATTCTGTGTGGTTCGATGTCAAAGCCAAATGTGTCAACAATTTAAATGTAAGATTCCATATAATATCGTTGGCTTGATTCCATTGAGATTAATAACATTTTCTATTTCTTTTTTTAGGTTAAACTATCAACTGAAAGAGAGAGCTACAAACCTAAAGACAAGCTTGTATTGTCAGTACAATCTAGAAGTGAGAATGAAAAGTTCCTCGTGGCGCTGTCAGCTGTAGACACGGCGCTGTACAACCTCCGAGATAACGATAAAGACCCACTAAACAAGGTCAATATGTGCTTTCAATTCTCTTCTGTTGTAAAGAGTTTCTTGAGGCTTATTTTCAGGTTGGTTGTGGATTATGGATGTGACATGACAATGGTATTGTACATAAGATGTTGTATCATGTAACTATACTGTACTGCTGCCCTTTTGTTAGGTCTTGCGGCGATTCGAGTACAGTGACTTGGGCTGTGGGGACGGAGGAGGCCGAAATAACGCTGATGTTTTTAGCCGTGCTGGACTGACTTTCCTTACAAATGCAAATGTTGAGGCTTCTAATGCAGGTAAATATTTCATTTCTGTTAAGGAATTTAGAATTCCATTTAGAATTAAACACCATGTAGATAAAATGAACCTTTGTGTTTAGTAAATATGTTTTCTTCATTTTACAGATGAGAACTGTACAGCTGTGGTCAGACCCAAACGCTCCATTCATTCAGACACAGAAAAGCAAAAATATGGTTTGATATTTTTACACTTTTCAGCACTTTAAACTGCAGAGTCACACCAGTCAGTGGAACTAATAATATAATAACTATATTAATTAATTAACTATTAATAATATAATATCACTATAGACTTCCTCCCAGGAATGTTTTCCATCATTTCATAAAGAATTTAAAATCCAAAATCATAAACAAAAAGAAGTGTCATAAACATACAAATAATACACATATAAAATATCAAAATCCTGGAATGGAATATAATTTCAATGGTTTTGGACCGGGCGGCACAGTGGCGTAGTGGATAGCACAGTCACCGGGTTCGAATCCCAGGCCGGGATCTTTCTGTGTGGAGGTTGCATGTTCTCCCCGTGCTTGCGTGGGTTTCCTCATGCAGATTAAGTGGATGGGTGATTGTAAATTGTCCATAGGAGTGAATGTGTGTTCGAATGGTTGTTTGTCTATGTGTTGCCCTGAGATGGACTGGTGACCAAGGGCATACCCCTGCCTTTCACCCTATCTGTGCTGGGATAGGCACAGCAGACACCCGTGACCCCGAATTCGGGATTAAGTGGGTAAGAAGATGAATGAATGAAAAAATGAATGAATGAATGAATGAATGAAGGTTTTTGGACATTCTGCCCCTGTGGATGCCTGGAGGCCTTGTTTTGTCCCTGTCCCCCTTGATCTATGAACTGTCCGTGAACCCCGTTCGCCCTTTTCTGCCTTTGTGTTTTGATTTTTGTGCTGTACCTCCCCTGTGTATCTGTCTGTCCCCTTTTGCCCTATCTCTCCTTATCATTTAGTTTTGGTTTTCGTCTCTGTCCCTTGCAATATCTCGGTTTGCTTCTGGTTCCCTGTTCCTCACCCCGTTCTCTCCTCGACCCTCGCTGCATCACAGTTCTCGCTCTCTCCTGGTTCTCACTCCTCGCAGTGTCCATGTCTCGGTTTTGGTTCCCTTTTCCTCATCTTGTCTCTCTCCTCAGCCTACTCTCTGTCTCGCTCTCATCTCATCCCTCTCCCTCAATCTGTTCCTGGGTCCTTGTCACTCCCCCTCACTCTGGTCCTTGTCCTTATCCCTTGCTCTACCTGGGTTCTGGTCTCGATCCCTCGCTTGGTTCTCCTCCCTGTCCCTCTCTGGGTCTCGGTTCTCATCTGTCTTTGTTCTTGTCTCGCCCCTCTCCCTTGCTCTGTTCCTGGCATATGTCCTGCTCCCTCGCTCTGACCCTTGTCCCTCTCTCTCACTCTGTTCCTGGTATGTCCCGCTCCCTCGCTCTGGTCCTGGTCCCTCTCCTTCGTTCTGCCTCGGTTCTCACCCCTCTCTCTCTCTCAGTCATGTTTCTCTTACTTCTCCTTCTCTCGGTCACGGTTCTCGTTCTTGTCCCTCTCTCGGTCATAGTTTTCATCCCTGACCCTCTCTCTGTCATGGTTCTCTCTACTTGTCCTGGTTCTCGTTCCTCAGCTCGTCCCTTGCCCCGTCTATTCCCTCATCCCCTCTTCCCCTATTCTTTTCTTGTCCCTGTCTCAGTTCTTACTCCTGTTCTAACCTTGTCCCTTGCTCTGTCTCAGTCCACCCCTCTTCCTGTCTCTCCTTTCTTCCCCAGAGTCTCTGTTCTCATCATGTCCCTCAATCTGTCTCGGTCCTCTCCTCGTCACTCTCGGGGTTTCAGTTTCCGCCTCGCCTCTCGCGTTGTCTTGGCCCACCCTCTTGTCCATCACACTGTCTCTCTCCTCATCCCTTTCATGGTTTCAGGTCTCGTCCTTGTTCTCGTCTAGCCCCTTCTCTGTTCTCGTCTTTGCCCTCTGTTATCGTTCTCATTCCCTGCTTTCTCGGTTTGTGTCCCTGTCCCTTGTTCTGTCTTCCGGTCTTGTCCCCCTTCCAGTCTCGGTTCCTGCCCCTCGTCCCTTTCTCTTTCCTCATTTCTCTTCCTTAGTCTGTCCTGGTTGCCGTTCCTTGCTCACTTGGTTCTCATCCCTCATCCTCTGTCTCGGTTCTCGTCCTTCTCGCTGTCTCGGTTCTTGTCCCAGTCCCACATTGCCATATCCTTCCTTGTCCCTCACCCTGTCATTTCCCTCTCATGGTTCTCATCCTTGCCCAGTCCCGGTTCTCGTCCCTCTTTGCCCCTGTCTCTTGCTCTGTCTTGATTCTTGTCTCGCCCTTTTTCCCTTGAGGTCCCCTCTAAGAGAACAGGCATTCATAGAGGGGGGTACTGTCAATCTGTGATGGACATCTACAGCATGTCGCCGGTGCGCGGTCATGCGCACACAAGCTTGGCTGGGCTTCAGCGCTCCCGTCTCTGTGTGAGCGCGCACAGCTGAGTCTATAAGCCAGTGGGATGTTCTCCCGTTGTTGGATCATTTCTTCATGTCTCGTGTGAGTTTGCTTTATGTTCATGTGTGTTTGCGCTCTTGTTTTTTTTTCTTCATGTCAAGTATTTATCTTGCGCCGCCCACATATTAAGTTGAATTTGAGATTTATATCTAAGAGGTAAATAGATTATCTGATGTAAAAAGAAAAGAGAAAGTGATTAGGTTCATTATTATTTAGCAAATATTAATATACATTTAGGATTCGGAGAACAGGAACCAGAAGGAGTCTTGTTTTAAGTCATCAGAACTGAAATTTGCAAGCCGTTCCATCAAGCACATTTAATAGAGACTGCATCTGGTGGCGATGGTGATCTCGGAATAGAAACAGTATGTCAGTGTAGATACCATTCGATTTACAGTAGAAAAATACACCGTTATTGACTGTTTCCGAATCCAGTTGATCTGAATATTGCAGCCTTACAATCCTTTAACGGATTTGAAAAATGAGTTCATCGAACCCAGGACCTTCTTGTTGTGAGACGATTGTGCTATCAACTACGCCACCGCGCCGCCCTAGGACGCCATATTCACTACACAATTTCACAATCATTCACATTTGCAACATGTTGGTGATCTTACAAATTATGAAAGTAACTTCTGTTACTTTAAAAAATAGATTCCAATATGTTAAATAATGCTGATACCTCAGTATTAAATAGGTTAAATGTGTTTGTGTGTGAACATATACATCTGCACAAACACACACACTGCAAATTTACACACTTACTGCAAGTTCAAATTGAGAAAGACGTCAACACAAAATTGCATCGAATGTCTGACCAACGAACAAATGCTGATCTTCAAGAATTATTAGTGAATTTCTGCAAAGTAACAAATTATAAAGCTTTTACATTATATTTCACATTCAGAAATCCTGTGAGTGTCTGAATTAATCTTCTAGCTCACTCGCCTAATTTGGGGTCACAGGGGTCTGCTGGAGCCTGAAAAATATTTAGAAGCGTGAAAGTCTTAATGAGACTTTACTTAATATATACATAATAAAATATGCATTGTGTTATGCTTTGTGAATTTTTACTCAGAAATTAGAAATTATGATTATGAATTAAAAATATTTTGGATTTTCATTGTGCCAAATATCACTCTTTACTAGTAAGAACTGAAGATTATTAATTTTAATTTATGACTTGTTGATCAAGTTCTAGATTAAAGATTTGATCATTTAAGGTTACTAAAGTTGAATTAATCATCTTACCATACGATCACACTTGGTATAAAATGTAGCTTTGTTCTGAGCAGAGTTCAGAGCTGACATTCTTGCTGAAAGTGTCCGAAAGAAGCGGTCTTATCTCTCGCTGAATGAAAAACTGAAAATAAAAGGTAGGCTGGTATCTGCATGCGGTAAATAGGAATTAGGATGCTTTTTTTATCCATCAAAGTTACAAATAGCTTATGAAAACCATTAAAAAGTGCATACAATCAATCCGGAGTGGAATTTATTGAAACCCTTTTTCCTTTTTACAGCTAATGAATACAGACAGTTTAATCGATGTTGCATAGCTGGAACTGACAGTAGTCCAATTCTGGAGACTTGCAGGGAACGCACCCGGAAGTTTAAGACCGAATATAATATGTGTAAGATAGCGTTCCGGGACTGTTGCTTCTATGCTGAAAAACTTCGAGCAGAAAGTGTCGGTGTCAGTCTTGCTCGTTCAGGTATTCTTGGATAGTTTGATAACTTAAAAATGTATGTTTTATCCAAATGTAAAATAAACGCACGTTCATGTCTCATTTGAATGCAGAAATAGAACTTTTGCTGGAAGTGAAGAGCGATCAAATTCGCAGCTACTTCCCAGAGAGCTGGTTGTGGGAAGAACATGAAAATGAGAGGTGTGAAAATTTTACATTTATATTGTTACTAATTGTAACATAAACACTTTTATTTGTTTCTGTATTCAACACTTCTTTTTTTAGGTCTGCGATGCTACAGGTAGCTAGAGAACTTCCTGATTCTCTCACTATATGGGAGCTCAGAGCTGTGGGAGTGTTCAACAATGGTGAGATGAAATAACGAATGAATACCACTGCCAACAAACAACATTAAATCTTTTTACAATTATTACAAAATACACTATATGACCAAAAGTATTCGCTCACCTGCCTTGACTAGCAAATGCACTTAAGTGATATCCCAGTCCTAATCCACAGGGTTATGTCAGTCCACCCTTTGCAGTTACAACAATTCAACTCTTCTGGGAAGGCTATCCATAAGGTTTAGGAGTGTGTTGAGGGGAATTTTTAACAATTTTGAAGTACATTTGTGAGTTCACACTCTGATGTTGGGCCTCAGACCTAGCCTGGCTCTCAGTCTCCACTCTAATCAAAGGTGTTCTATCGGGTTGAGGTCAGGACATTGTGAAGGCCAGTCAGGTTCTTCCACACCAGACTCTGTCATCTATATGTTTATATATCTTACTTTGTGCAAGAGTGACCATACATGTTGGAAGAAGAAGGGGCCAGCATCAAACTGTTCCCACAAAGTTGGGAGCATAGAACTATCTAAAATGTCTTGGTATGCTGAAGCATTCAGAGTTCCTTTCATTGAAACTAAGGGGCCACGCCCAGTTCCTGGAAAACAACCCCGTACTATAATACCTCCTCCACCAAACTTTACACTTGGCACAATGCAGTCAGACAAGTACCATTCTCCTGGAAACCGGCAAACTCAGACTCCTCCACCGGATAGAGAAGCTCGATTCACCATCGTGATCTCTTTGCACTTGTGCCTCAGCATCCGCTGACCCTGCTCTAACAGTTTATGTGGCCTACTACTTTGTAGCTGAGTTGCTGTCGTTCCCAAACAATTCCACATTCTTATACAGCTGACAGTTGACTGTGGAATATTTAGGAGTGAGGAATTGTTTTACACAGGTGGTATCCTATCACAGTTCCAAGCTGGAGTTCACTGAGCTGCTGAGAGCAACCGATTTTCTCACTTATGTTTGTAAAAAAATAGTCTGCATGCTTTAGTGCTTGATTTTATACACCTGTGGCTATGATAGCAATCGGAACACCTGACTGCCATTATTTGTATGGGTGAGCAAATACTTTTGGCAATATAGTGTATATGTCATTTTTTATTGATATATGTTGCATTTTTCATTATGAAACAGGAATTTGTGTGGCAGATCCTTTGCAAGTATCAGTTCAGCAGGCAGTGAGCGTAGATGTTCCTCTGCCGTACTCTATGGTACGTGGGGAGCAAATTGAGCTTAAGGGCTCAGTCTACAACGAATATAACACACATACAACAGTAAGAAATGAATTTCCTTTATTGATTTATTTTACTCGTGTTTAATGTTTTACAAATACAGTTACAGTTAGGCATTTGGCGGAATGTTTTAATTATGTTTTAAACCCCAATAAATATAGTATTAATGTAGAAAATAATCTTTATACTTCAAAAAATAATTTATATGTATATGTCGTATGTGTAATTTATATGACCATCTCTGTGTCTCATGATTACCAGTACAGGGTGACTTTGTCAGCATCAGACGGTATATGTGTGTTTCGTGGAACTCTTCTGACAGAGGACAGAAAAGAACAACTTAACAAAGGCACGATTAAAGGTCATTCTGTGGCACTTATACAGTTCTTCATCATGGCTTTAGAAGTGGGCAATCATAAACTCAGCTTCACACTTACAACCAGGTGGGGAAGTGAGACTGTGGTGAAGACCCTCAGAGTGGTGGTAAGAAAGCACAGAACATATTTCATTCAGAATTTAAAGTTTTTATTTACATGGTCATTAGTCCTGCTCATTTACATTCATAGTATTTCTATAGAAATATACATTACCGTATTTTCCAGACTATAAGGCGCAGTTAAAATCCTTTCATTGTCTCAAAAATTTACAGTGTGTCTTATAATCCGGTGTACCCTTAATTAATTCATTCTGGCTGTGTTTACTGACCTTGTCAGGTCAGACAGGAATCTCCATGTACAATGTTGTTTGCGGATTATGATTTGTGGTGCGAGTAAGAGAGAGGTTCAGAAGAATCTGGAAAGGTGTAGGTTCACATTGGACAGAAGTGGAATGAAAGTCAGCAGGAGTAAGACTGAGTACATGTGTGTTAATTGAGAGGGAAGGCAATAGAGTGGTGAGGTTCCAGGGAGAAGAGGTACTGAAGGTGGAAGAGTTTAAGTACCTTGTCAGAACGGGTGGGGGAAGCTGGATCGTAACCTGAGAAGAGAACCAGAACCAGCCGAGAGAGGGGGAACCTGAGACGAGAACCAGAACCAGACGAGAGAGGGGGGACCTGAGACGAGAACCAGAACCAGACGAGAGAGGGGGGACCTGAGACGAGAACCAGAACCAGACAAGAGAGGGGGGACCTAAACAAGAGCGGGAACATGAATGAGAGAAGGGGAACCTGAACGAGAACCTGAACGAGAAACCTGAACGATAAACCTGAACGAGAACCTGAACGAGAACCTGAACGAGAGATGGGAACCTGAACGAGAGAGGGGAACCTGTACGAGAGGGGAACCTGAACGAGAACCTGACCGAGAACCTAAACGAGAGAGGGGAACCTGAACGAGAACCTGAACGAGAACCTGAACGAGTCAAGAGAGGGAACATGAACGAGAGAAGGAAACATGAACGAGAACCTGAACGAGAGAGGGGAACCTAAACGATAGAGGGGAACCTGAAAGAGAACCTGAATGAGAGAGAGGAACCAGAGAGGAGAACCTAAATGAGAGAGGGGAACCAGAGAGGAAAACCTGAACGAGAGAGGGGAACCTGAACAAGAACATGAACAATAGAGGGGAACCTGGACATGAGAGGGGAACCAAGAGAACATGAACGAGAGAGGGGAACCGAGAGAACATGAACGAGAGAGGGAAACCGAGAGAACATGAATGAGAGAGGGAACGAGAGAGGGGGAACCTGAACGAGAGAAAAGAACCTGAACAAGAGAGGGGGACCGAGAGAACCTGAACAAGAGAGGGGAACCGAGAGAACCTGAACAAGAGAGGGAATGAGAACACGAACGAGAGAGGGAACGAGAACATGAACGAGAGAGGGAACGAGAACATGAACAAGAGAGGTAACGAGAACATGAACGAGAGAGGGAACGAGAACATTAACATGAACGAGAGAGGGAATGAGAACATGAACATGAACGAGAGAGGGAACGAGAACGCGAACACAAACGAGAGGGGAAGGGAACAAGACAACACCAATCACTAAACAAAAAAAACCTGAGGCTGAGGCTATAAGCAAAACTAAAATGCTCAAACAATGAAGAGGAAAAAGAGAAAAAAAAGTACTCAGCCAGATAAACAAAGAAAGGATAATGGGGGTTCAGGTCCATGAACGATCCAATACCAAGAAAGGGTAGGGTCAAGGCAAGGCTTCCTAGCCTCCGTGACAGGAACAGAGCAAAGCTTCCTAGCCTCCGTGACAGGAAATGAACGAGGCTTCCTAGCCTTTGAGACAGGAGCAGAACAAGGCCCCCAGGCCTCCTCAGGAGCAGCACGAGGCTCCTCGACCACCTTCGGAGCAGAACGAGGTTCCTCGACCACCTCCGGACCAGGCAGACGCTCCTCGACCACCTCCGGACCAGGCAGACACTCCTCGACCACCTCGCACCAGGCAGACGCTCCTCAACCCCCTCTGACCCCACCACACACAACTCTGGGTAAGCCAGAAAAACTACAGCCTCAACTGGGGTGAGGAAGTCGCATGTGGTGAGGAGATAAAAAAAAAAAAGGTAGAGGATGCACACCGGCAGCACGCCGGAGACGCTCATAAAAGGGGAGGGCGTAACATACCTGAAGTCAACAGTGCAGAGAAATGGAGAAGTGAAGAAAAGAGTTCAGGCAGGGTGGAGCGGGTGGGAGGAGTGATTTGTGATAGACGAGTTTCGGCAAGAGTGAAAGGGAAAGTGAGACTGTAGTGTAATGTTGTACGGTTTAGAGACAGTGGCGTTGTCAAAAAGACAGGAGGAGGAGCTGGAGAAAAGACAAGAGGATGAGCTGAAGGAAAGATAGGAGGAGCTGGAGATGGCAGAGTTAAAGATGTTGAGATGTTCATTGGGAAGGACGAGGATGGACAGGATTAGAAATGAGTTTATCAGAGGGGTGACGACGCATATGAGATGTTTTGGAGACAGGTGAAAGAGGACAGGTTGAGATGGTTTGGACATGTGCAGAAGAGCGACATGCAGTATATTGGTAGAAGAATGCTGAGGATGATTAAAAAAAAGAATTAAATAAATAAAAATAAAACAAATCTCTTTTAAACTGCTGTCTGATGAGGAATTAGCAGGTTTATGTGCAGCGCGGTGCTCAAAAATCTGTCAAAATGTTTTAGTACGACTTTAGCGCATGTGAAAATACCTGTGCAGAGCTTTGCACCCCACGTGGATAAACACAGCTGACGCTTAACCCCTGCTCCACAGGTTCTGGGTTTTCTCTCTCACTCTCTCTAATTCTCTCCAACCTAAGATTAGTCCTGATTTTGTCCTAGCTCAGTTCGCATGTGGCGCAAAAGTCTGGCATCTCGAACGATGTTTCTTCTTAAATAAATCCCCGCTACACCACTGCTTAATGCTCCTTATGTATGAAAATATATTAGAATATATCAGTTCATGGACATTGCGACTATAGTGCGGAAAACACGGTATAGTTGTGCAGATATACATATACTTTAATGTAATATTTTTGATGGATGGTGTAATATTTTTAATAGCCAGAAGGCATAAGAAAGGAAATATATGTTGGACGCAGAATTGACCCACACGGTATCTATGGTAGGCGTTTTTAAATCTCTTTCATTTTGGTATGGAAAGATGTAACTGTACATTTCAATGAGTTTTCCAAGCTGCTGTTTTCATCAGGCACATCAGTGACACGTGTTGAGCTTAGAAATTCTATTCCTCCAAACATTGTGCCCAAGTCCACTGTGGAACGTCTGCTGACAGTAAATGGTGAGCTGTTCAGAAATGATCTTTAGCTAATGATAACAAGCTTTGAAGTTCCGTAAACATTTCAAAAATGAGTCTTAGTTTTGTAATCCTACCTTATTTCAGGTGAAATTCTTGGAGAGTTGCTGTCCATCATTATAAACCCAAAGGGGATTATGCAATTGACTAACCTGCCCAGAGGCTCTGGAGAGGCAGAACTTGTGGGGCTTCTTCCCATCTTCTACGTGTATGATTACATTGAACAGTCAGAACAGTGGGGAAAAATAAGCACATTTGGTAACAGCATTCTGCTAAAGAGAAAGCTGAAACAGGGTGGGTCATGTGGCTGCACTATATCACTTGCATAACTTCATTTTTATATGTATCAAATGATATGTTCGATTTATCATTTAGAAAGTCATGTTGTAATCCTATAAAGATTCCTCCATAACATCAACACCAATTTAAAGTAAATGTTAGTGCTGATTTGTCTTAATGTACTATAAATATTCTACGTTTCTTAGGTCTCATCAGTATTATGTCCTTTAAATCTAAGCGGGAGAATAGTTTCAGTTTATGGACAAACAAAGAACCCAGCACCTGGTAAGTAAAAGTCCAAAGTTTTGGCCAAAGTGTTTAGACACTTTGCAGTCTTTAGATATCCAAGGTTTTTATGGTCTGTGATGACCAAAAATAGGTGTGTTCTGCTATGCAACTAGTGTCTTCTCTCCTCTAATGCTTCCTTTATAGCTACTAGCTCCTTATTACACATCATAGTTCTGACGTAGAGACATTATGGCAGCAGAGGTCAGGCTATAATTTCTGATAAAGCGATAATAAAAATGAGGAAACCCAAGGAACTGTTTCGTCTGGGGGTGTGGCCACTCCATCACTGATTCCAGTTTGGAACTTTTCATGGCTATACGCTGTGGGCTAATTCATTATTCCAGAAACATAACACGGCCTTGGTGAAATCAGCACTTTTCTTCCTTTATATCCGGGCAACGGTGCCCTCTGGTGTTGTCCAGATAGTGGCCTTACAGTTAATATTACAATAATGTTACTTAGATACCCTTTGTGTTTTCAAAGTTAAAATCTAAACTAAACTGACATGTAATGAAATGCACTAAAACTAACGTTCTGTCCAGGCTGACTGCTCTGGTGGTGAAGACTCTGGCTTCTGTAAGTAAATATGTTACAGTGGATCATAATCAGCTGTCCGCCACAGTCTACTGGCTAATAACCAAGTGTCAGAATGCAGATGGCTCCTTTAAAGAGATATCCAGCTACAAACCTATACGACTTATGGTACAAAAAAACAAACTTTGATTCATATGCTAGAAATTAGATGAAATGTACAAATGTTTGTTCAAAATAAAAAACAAATGCTGCTTGTTCATGCTATTATTAAGTAGACAAACCCAAATTTCCTCCAGTGTAATAATATTGGACGGAGTAATTACAGTAATTACAGGCAGCCAATTAAATGGGAGATAAAAATTAAGATACTGTATTGAACTTGAATTAGTGTCTCCACAACCTCATTGGATGTCATTGATGGGAACATGACCGTTTATAGTGTAGGCCTCAAAGCAATGCACTGCATATAAAATGAAACACAGTCATGCGATTAAAATTAACATTAAATGACGTTATCAGATGCTGGAGAAACTGGAAGTTGAATAAATTGTGCCCATCACATCCATACATAGTTCTTTACTGTTGCTCCAATATTGACAGTAAAGATGGTCTCTGTAGGCCATATTATTGATGCATAACACTGTAATGTAAAGGTTGAAATGTTAGAATTATCACCAGAACTTTTACTAAAACTAGTGGTCTAGTCATAAGTTTGTGCATAGTAAGAAAACCTGGTATCTTGTGGGAGAATAGGTGAGGCACTGGGGAACTTAATCTGTACTTTGCCATATGAATGTAAATCACATTCACAGATAAATGGCCTTTATGAGAGTTTATGAACATGAATATATGAACATAGAATGTAAATATGTATATATTATGCTGTATACATTGTGTTTTCCAGGGTGTGGGAGCAGATGTCACTGAACAGTCTGTGTTCCTCACATCGTTTGTAGTAATTGCTATCAAAAATGCCTTGGCGGTTCCCAAATCCAACTTAGAGGTAGGAATGTTGTGCCTCTTTTTCATGTTCTACTGTCATTACTGTAAGAAATGTGTTCTACAGTGTCAAGTCATAAGAAACCACAGAGGGAATCCATAAGACTTTAATTTTATTGTTTTATTGATTATATGCTTTGAATGCCTGAAATCACATACTTCCATACTATATTGTATATGAAACTGTAAAGTATATGCAATAACAAAATTCTTAGAATGTGATATACGGTGTGCAGAAAGTTCCCAGAAGCTATTACTTCTCCCCAGATAAACACTTTAATATATAATGTACATTATAGAATTATTTACTATCCCACAATCCCAAAGGAGAGACAAATTATTATATGTAAAAGTGCTGATTGTTACGGTAGAGTGAATGAGTTCAAATCCCAAATGTGAACACACGCTTTATTTAAGGTAGTATATACATTAGTTAAACAAAAGAACACACAGGCGAGAAAACGGAAAGTAAAACCATAGAACAACTCAGGCAATAGTGGTACCTGACGTTGAAGAGGTAGGGTAAGTACCGTAACAGCGATGTGGCACTTTACAAGCTTTAAATGCTTAAAAAGATCATTGTTCCTGATAGGAAAGTTGCACTTGTTTAATAAAATGAAAACATCAAACATAACCCAACTGTAAAGTGTGTTCAAAAAGGTTTGGATCCATGTTACAGTTGACTCGCTTTATTTACACTTTGTTCAACCACAGTAGCCGTTAAATCACAAAAACCTTTTAAATAAACCAAACCGAGGATAAAGTCTGTGATCACGGAAATATAAACATAAAAGATGTGTGTGTGCATCTCAAAAAATTAGAATGTCATGAAAAAAGGGCAATTCTTTTTCTCACTAATTTCAGTCAGTAAAACCTGTACAAACCTGATTCCAAACAACTGTACAAATTGTGAATAAAAACAGAATACAGACTGGACATTTCAGTCCCCGGATTCTTCTCCTACACAACCATGACGTTGTGATTGATGCACTATGTGGTCTGGCATTGTCATGATGGAAAATCAAGGTCTTCCCTGAAAGAGATGACTTCTGGATGGGAGCATATGTTGTTCTAGAACTCGGATATACTTTCAGCATTGATGGAGCCTTTCCAGATGTGTAAGCTGCCCCATAGCACACACACTCATGCAACACAGACTCTGTGGCCTGAATTTCACAATGAAATGCAAAATTACATACATCTAAAAAGTGAACTTTGGACCACTGAGACACAGTCCAGTTCTTTTTCTTTATAGTCCAGGTAAGATACCTCTGATACTGTCTCTACAGTTTGTCTCTGTGTAGTAGCTCCTGATGTGACTCCAGCCTCAGTCAACTCGTTTTGAAGCTTCCCCAAATTCTTGAATGGATTTCAAGATTATCCCTTTTGCTGGTGTATCTTTTTGTACCACAGTTTTTCCCGTTTATTTTCTATGAATATGCTGGGAACAGTCTTCCCTATGACTGTCTAGCCCACATGCCCAGCCCATTGAAAGACTCAGGAAACCTTTAGGGTGTTACATTATGACTTTTTCACAATATTAAAATTTTGTGAGACACTGAATTTTAGGATTTGATTATCTGTAAGCCATGATTATCAAAATTTCATGAAATAAAAGACTGAAATATTTCACTCTCTGTGTAATGAATCTATATAATATACAGGTTGCACTTTCTGAAACTAGAAAAATAAAACAAAACAATATCACCTTTTTTCACGACATTATAATGTACTGTTAGGATATCCCTGTGTGTTAGTCGTAACGTTTGTTGAATGTTATCATGTTGTTTCCTTCTCATGGTATGTTGCCCATCTACGTGTTTGGAATTAGCCACTGTATGTTTGGTTTTATATATTTAAATATATTCTGTATTTTAGGTTCTTTATTAAATTTAATTTCGACACTTATGTCTGTGTAAAACTCGAGTGTGTGAATATAATTACTATAGACAATAGCACAGTAATATTATAGAAACGTAACTTGTTTTATTGATGGAATTGTAGGGTCTCATGTGTAGTCTGACTGTGCATCTGTTTCTATCCAGCTTTATAATCTTGCAGTGGAGAAGGCGAGTGAGTTCTTGACCTCGCATGTGACAAAGGTATCCAGTTTATATGTGAAAGCCATTGCAGCATACGCGCTGACCCTTGTTGATTTAAACAGCCATCATGCTGTGACACTTTATGAAACGCTTAAAAAGAAGTCCAAAATTGAAGGTAAGGTCTGATTTATTGTGTGTTTTATGTGACTTGGATCTGTTAATGTTATTTTTTTATTTATACCTTTGCATTTGGTGTTCATTGAATCTTTGTTATGCATTTTAATAGAGAAAAGTAACACTAATAAGTCACATTAAACTCTAATATAAAAACAGATCGTCAGAGAGAAGTAGGTGAAGAAACAATGTAAAAAAATAAGGTAAACTCGGATAGATGTAAGGATGTCTGCGAAAGATTCATGTTCACGTAACTCCAAAAAGTTTACTAGAGTTCCAGGCAAACACATAAATACATCCACAGGCTGAATCAAGGCGTAACAGGCGTAAATCAGAAAACAGGCAAACAAATCCATAAACACTAAATGTGAAGCCGCAGTCATTAAACATGAAAGAGTCAAGATTCGTGAAATAAGCACGCATGATACAATCAATAGTTTGCAAAGATTCAAACGAAGGAATGGTTTAAATACTGTACTCGTGACCCAAGAACCGGAAGTGAAGCAATCAGTCGGTACAAACTGGACAAGAGACTTTTTCCATCTCTGAGATGACAAAGTTCTGCAGGCACTGACACCATCACAGTCACAGCTTTCAAAGCTTTTGTCTACTCTAATAAAAACACACAAACGTCCCAATATAAATCTTTAAAACACATTAAGCGCATGTTTAATGTTATTACCATGTATTATTATTTACCAGTGAAATAAGCGTGAAATGTGAATGCACATAAACCAATAGCTTGATTTTAAAAGAATTGTTCCTTTAGGAAACCCGGTAACGGTTAGGTTTTGGGAGGAAAACAAAGCCCCTCAGGACCCACTAAAGCCAAACAGAGCTACCGCACAGTCAGTGGAGACCACCGTCTATATGCTGCTCAACGCTTTAAATAGAGGAGACACAGCATATAGCAAGCCAATCGTCCAATGGCTAACTGATGATCAGCGATATGCAGGAGGATTTCACTCTACTCAGGTACACGACCACAACATCAGGAAGAATTAAGAATTAAAATATGAAAACTTGCAATTGACAACAAACAGTCTATGAATAAAACCAGCCATTAGGGTTGCACAAGCCAGTGCATTCTTAGTGCCAGTCCCAAGCACAGAGAAATGGGGAGGGTTGCGATAGGAAGGGCATCCAGTGTAAAATGGACCAAATCTAATATGCAGATCACAAATCAGAGTTTCATACCGGTTTGGTCGAGGCCCAGGTTAACAACGACCACCACAGGTACTGTTAGCCAACAGGGTACTGGTGGAAATTGGGCTACTGAAATTGGGCTAGTGTGGAGAAGAGTGATCCACTGGGGAGGAGAAGAAGAAGAAGATGGTGTAAGGCACTAATAATAAAATGAATACAAGGAATCAAGACTTTAAATGTAATAAACAAACACAATTATTATTTACTAAAATGATTATTTCTTTAATGCATTTTAAGGATTTCTGTGCTCTGATCACCAGGATTCTATACTAACACTGGAGGCCTTAACCAAGTATAGTATTTTAGTTCGTAGAGCGAATTTACAAATGGAGGTTGATGTGTCATATCGAAAGAAGGGTAGTATTGATCGTGTCACTCTCACCCAGGATAAACCTGTGGGTAAACCCATTGAGGTATGTTTCCTCTGTTCTATGGTGTGAGGTACTATTCTTAAAAATTGTTGAGCTATTCTGAATTGTGTTTATTTGTAAGGAGTAACATTTCTGATATTTTGAAAAGGTAAAATACGATGATGACATCATACTGAAAACTGGATACAGTACGGGCGTGTCATTTGCTAATGTGAGTGCTACACAAACAAATTCTTTCATACAGAGAGCTCCTGATTATCATCACGTGTGTGTGTGTGTGTGTGTGTGTGTGTGTGTGTGTGTGTGTGTGTGTGTGTGTGTGTGTGTGTGTGTGTGTG
>JAOTRA010057194.1:0-17011 GCA_026260255.1 Pseudolaguvia tuberculata | reverse complement strand
GTGAAGGAAGATATGCAGGTAGTTGGGGTGAAAGAGGCAGATGTAGCGGACAGGGTAGGGTGGAGAAGAATGATCCGATGTGGCGACCCCTAACGGGAGCAGCGGAAAGGAGAAGATCCTACATTATAAAGGTCTGGCAGAACAGCATATAGTCCTACCCTTTAGTTGAAAGACATCACATCTGATATGTAACAATTATTTATGAAAGAATGCACTGCCAATCACATTTTGATTTTTGTTCAGTGATAGCCCACCCTCTGGGTCTACCAACGTTCCCAATACTTCCCATAGGGTTTGTCTGCAATTTCCAGGGAAATAAAGTGAAACTCATTGAAAAGTTATTGATTGCCACAGTCGCAATCTAGATCTTGTTGTCGATCTACTGAAAATGTCAAGGTGCATTTTTGAAGACAAAAGAGGAATAATTGAAAAGAATTCTACACATAGTTCCACTAATAAAGGTTTGAAAAGTTTATTAGTGCTATTTATGATCTATGATTTATGAGTGTCTAACAGCTACACCAAACATTATTGTAAAAGTTTTTAGTTATTTTATTGATTTGCAGCAGTAAAAAAAGTTATGCAAAATGTGTGCATGCAGTTTACAGATAGTGGTATGCTAAATAAATCTAAAATTAATTATTGGTTCAATATATTGGTTATTTGTCAAAAACATTCAGTGTGAAAAAATCAATATCACAAGTACTAAAGTCAGGTGGTCACCAAATATTAATAATTAATATAAACACAAAACAAACATAGACCAAAGTTCATTACTTTGTTACAGCACTTTAGTTTGAGCGTGTTTAGTAAATTTCTATTTATTCTTCAATTAAGAACCACAGATTAATTTTGAATACATGATGATTTCTTTTGGTATTACAATTGAACTTGCATGGGTTCTGTCCTTGTTTATTATAGTAGTTACCCTAACTGATAAATAATTCATGCATAAAACCTGCTGTACCAGCAGCACCGAAAAGCTTACCTCTGCTTCTTCAATTTCACCGGAGATGCTACTGAACCTTTCAACCTCAGGAGCTATTAAGAACAGAGCTGAAGAGTATTTTATACTGCATTGTTTGCTGAAGTGCCACTTTGCACGCATTTCAAGACCCTAATTATTAGCTAAGGAGAATTAGATTAAAAAAGGGGGATATAGAGAAAGAAAGTTTAAAAGGTAATAAAAGAAAAAAGCCAGAAAGCAAGAAGAGAATCCAAGGGAACTGAACTTTGAAGTGGGAGAAAGTGATTAAGAAAAATAAAATGCATTCAGTGAGTAGAAAAAAAGATCTATGAATGAATGGATAAGTTTTTATTAAAAAGCATCCACAAAATAATCTTCCACCATATGTTATATTTTGCGTGACAAAATCATATGCACTGTTTTCCCCTATTCTGCATTTATAGCTTCTAACTTTGGTAGGCTAATATGTTAATCATAATAGCATATGGCAGAGTGACTGGCATTTTTATATACAACTGAGCAATTGGGGGTTAAGGGCCTACTAGGTCCAACAGTAAGAACTTGGTGGTGCTGGGAATCAAACTCAGATCTTTCCATTAGCACTTTGCCCACACTTGTGTAGGCATCTGTAAGGCTTCATCAGCTACTCAATGTGCTTGTGTTTGGCCATTACCAAATTTCCCCTACTCTTTTCTTTACTCTGCATATATCCTTAATTTACATGGCTGAAATGAATAGATCAGTGCTTGTTGTCTTGTTTTTCCTTGTTCTTGTCTTGTTTTTCCAATTTTTCCACCAGAGATGGTTCTTCTTGTTATGTAAAGGGTTCAGAGCAAGCCCAGCTTCTTTGGTTATCAACTTTAGATTGATAGTAACAGATAAAGAATAAAATAAATGTATTTCTGTTTTGTAGATAGTTAAAGTTATTGCATAGCTTTAATATGTGCACATAATTCAAGCTATTCAAATAATCAAATTTCATAGGCGCAAATACTTATTGAGGAAACCCAGTCTTTGACCGGCGTCTTCTTTAGTGCGTGATTTGTTTTTGTAAATACTTTTACCAAATTACAAATACATTATTTTGTTTTGTAAATATTTTACCCATGATCATCATCAATTTCAGACCGCTTGTCCGGGACCGGAAATACATTATTTTAGCCAAACATGGTTGGTATTGGTAAAGGCATGTGATTTAATACTTACTTAGTTTGTCAGATTACACAGTGCTTCAGGGTAAAGCTTATAAAAGGGCATTCCCAAAGGGTTTTGATGCAGTTTCCCATTCCCTCAGGGAACCACCAACTTTTCAGGTTTTTAACCGTGTTACAAAAAATTTATTGATTGATTGATTGATCTTTTCATTTCAGGAGATTTCAGGAGAGTCGGAATTAACTATCCCTGAGCTTCCAGATCAGCAGCCTGGTGTACGTCACAGTTTTGTACAAGCACACTTCCAGGCCCAGTACAAGTAAGTGTCTGTAACCAGTATCGTCTAAGATTCATGTCCTTACAAAAACAATATTTGTGTTATTTAGAATATTTAGAATATTTTACTGTAGTAAATCTTAAATGATAGTATACTATTTATTCAGATGAACTGCCTCAGGATATTTTTAATGTCTATAGGACAATGATAAGTGTAAAATCCCAGAAAAGTCTAATACCAATGTTAAGCGAAGTCATCTTCTTTTATTCTGATGGTGTTACAGTTAGGCAGATGCTTTTATTCTTACGACGCGACTTACATTTGGTCTCTTTTTATTTTTTTCACAACTGAGCAATTGTGGCTCAAGGGCTCACAGTGGTTGATTGGATTTGGTGTTTCTGGTATTAGTTTAACACCTTAACCACTAGGCTACCACTTCCCACATAATGGTGTAACTTGCCATTACGAATTTGGCCAGCAGGCAACTAGCATTTCGTAAATCTAAGGTTCATAAAATAAAACTTAAGAGGTGTTGGTTTACTTTGGTACTATATTATGAGATTTCATAAGAAGTAAGAGACTTGTTTTATCTGGGTATCTGGAGTATTTTAGTTGGAGTTTTTTTATCACAGTAGGCTCACCCGCATTTCAAAAGCCTGCTCCACTCCCGTTTTAAGGCAAGAACATTCAGGAGGTACTCTTCATATATCCTCCCACGCACTGCAGTTAAGCCTTTAACTCCTCACACACAGACACACACACACACACAGAATCAATGTTTCCAAAGTTCTAGAAAAACAAATGCCCCGTGGCCAGGATTTTTAAGGCTCCATGTCAGCTTTTTTATATTGTTTAGTTGTGAAGGTTTTTTTTTTATATATTGCTATATGGGGTATTTTAAACAGTTTTTTAAATTCATTCTAGCTACTATTTTAAGTTTAATAGACTCAATGCTTTGTATTACTGTACTAAAACAATACAGACGGGGCGGCGTTGTGGCGTAGTACAAGAAGTTCCCGGGTTCTCGGGTCTTTCTGTGCAGAGTTTGCATGTTCTCCCTGCACTTGCGTGGGTTTCCTCCTGCTGTCCAAAAACATGTACATGAGGTTGATTGGTGATTCTAAATTGCCCATAGGAGTGAATGTGTGTTTGAGTGGTTTTGTCTATGTGTTTGGCCCTGTGATGGACTGCAACTTGTCCAGGGTGTACCTTTGCCTCCAGTTGACCCCCATGACTCCAAATTAGGAAATAAGCGCATTAGAAGATGAATGAATGAACAATACAGACAACACAGATGTAATAGTGATTTGGAAGTTTGGCTGTCAGGTGTTCTAGCAGCATTAATAAAGTGAAAAAACTTTAAACATTGTTTTCCTTCCATCAAAAACAGCTTCTCCGTAAAAACACTTAATAAAACATTTACATTCTCACTACTTACCAACAACTTCACTAAATCATTAATCTAATAAGTATGTTTCAATTAATCTGTTTAATTAGACATGAAATCTGGTCCAAATGGGAATGGAAGTATAAAACTTCATCCCAATGTGGATAATTTTTTTCTTTTCTGTTCTTTTTGAAGGAGCACTTTAACTGCATGTTTCTGAGACAGGCTAGCCAACAGGTGATGCGTAATGTCTGAAAGCTTTATAAAAACTGTGTGACTCATGAACCTCCGTTAATAATGTTTTTTGGCTAATAATCTGACAAGACTGAATAATTGCATAAAAGCTGTTACTAAACCTGATTCACTGTGAAACACACTGAAGCACATCCCAGCAAAGTAGAAATGACCAGTGACTAGGTGACCAGTTTTAATGATTGAGATTTTAATGAAATAATTATTAGTTTATAGTATAAAAAAGTAGTCTAATCTGTTCCCAGACTTACTGACGCAGAGTAGTGTTTCTCACACACCTGAAATTTCTATTATATAATATAAATAAAACTGACTCTGTATTCTCACATATAGTATATAGTGTGGCAAGCCAAACAAATGTTCATTACACTCAATGAATGAAAGAATGTACTCACTCAATGTAGTGTCAATGAATACTACAGAATACAGAATTTCTTACCTGTTCACCAAATTTACGGTAGTGTTTCTTTCATCCAAAAACAGTTTATAAAATACTCTGATCAGCTCTTAAACAGTTAGTCATTTAGTGATTGAAAAACCTGACTAGCTATTGACATATTTCTTTATTACTTCATATCCATTGTGTTGCTGCAATGCAATAGACTGGCTGAATAATTACAGATATACAGTGGGTACAGAAAGTATACAGACCCCCTTAAATTTCTCACTCGGTTATATTGTAGCCAATTGTTAAAATCGTAGTGGATAGCACAGTCGCCTCACAACAAGAAGGTTTCTGTGCGGAGTTTGCATGTTCTCCCCGCGCTTGCATGGGTTTCCCCAGGATGCTTTGGTTTCCTCCCACAGTCCAAAAACATGCAGATGAGGTGGATTGGTGATTGTAAATTGTCTATAGGAGTGAATGTGTGTCTGAATGGTTGTTTGTCTATCTGTTGCCCTGAGATAAACTGGTGACCCGTCCAGGGTGTACCCCGCCTCTCGCCCTATGTGTTTTGGAATAGTCGCAGCAGACCCTCGTGACCCCGGATTCGGGAATAAGCGGTTAAGAAGATGAATGAATGAAAGGACCCCATATTGACAGAAAAACATTTTTGACATTTTTGCTGATTTATTAAAAAAAGAAAAACTGAAATATCACATGGTATTCAGACCCTTTGCTGTGACACTTATATATTTATATTGAACGCAACACATCTGAGGTCAATCATGAGGTCAAAGGAACTGCCTGAAGAGCTCAGAGACAGAATTGTGGCAAGGCACAGATCTGGCCAAGGTTCCAAAAAAATTAATGCTGCCCTTAAGGTTCCTAAGAGCACAGAGGCATAATCCTTAATGGAATAAAATAAACATTGAACTACATTGAATAACAAACAAGTTATTGAATTATCTGGCCCAGGTGCCCAAGTATCATTGTAATGGTCCATAACTCTTTTTTTGCCAAAGCTAGTTTTGAGGATTCTTCCAACTCAATCACCAACTCAAATGCTATAAAAATATTTTAGCTAAGAATTTGTTGTCAGTGGAAAGCTTCAGCTCCTGGTTGCTAAATAAAGCTCCTGCTTAGAGTTTAGCTGCAGTAAACTATGATAAAGCATTATTTAACCAAAGATCGACTTACATTAACTGTTGCAGACAGATGTTAAAAGACAGCATCTAAGAGACATCACAACAGGCATCATTTTACCTCTCTAAAAACAGTGAATAAGTGGTTTATTTTTTCAGGCAGTGACGTCTGTCGAACCAGAAACATTCAATCACTTTCCTACGTCAGCACACCACTCGAGCGTTGCCAATCCAGACTGCTGCTAGGCTGAGATTATGTCGCTCACAAACACACACTTACAATTTAAGTTGCCGCAACTTTACATTTTAGAGGGATTTGTATTGGTTTTATCCCAATTCTCACTTACATTTACGGCATTTGATAGATTCTCTTCTCTAACTGATAATTTTTGTGTTTTTGTTCTTGTCCTTATTTGCTGTCTTTGTGTTGTACTTATCTCAACGTTTGCACTGTTCTCATTGTAGGTAATTCTTGTCTGTAGTACCATGGTCCTGGAGAAACGTTTTACTGTATACTGATCAGTCATATATGACTAAAGTGACAATAAATCTTCTTTGACTTTTCCTTCAATGACTTTGACTTAGGGGTTAAGGGCTTTGCTTATGGGCACTTGAGGAACAGTCGTAACTCGCTAGGAAATCAAACCCTGACCTACCAATTAGCAGTCCGAAAACTTGAACAGTGTGCTACCACTTCACTTGATCTGAAGAGGATCTGAAACTTTATCCCCTATAGAGTATAGTCACAATTTGAGTAAGAAACCACAGATATATTTCTAGTCTTTTATATGTGATAGGTAAGAGAAGTGGCCAGTGTGTATATCCTCTGTATGTCAAGACAACAAAAGTAAATTATGAGTTGATTTTAGTTTTTTACATTTTTGGTAGCAATTCATTTACAATACAAACATTTAGTGTTCACGTAGTCAAATAAAAATGTAGACCATCATTAAGAACAGACATTAAGAAGATTAGACTAGAAAACATCTGAAACTATCTGAGCATGTCCTAATCTGGAATAAGTTTCTTTGAACAGATTATACCAAGATGAACTTCATTAAAATAAAGCATCAAAGTGTTCCAATGGAAGCAGATTTTGGAACATTGTGTAAGCAATGTTGGGACATGCGTGTAGTCGTGCCAAAGGACTGGGGTGTATTGATGATGTGGCAGCTCAAAGATGGATTAGGAAATATTTTTAATATAGAGCTATACATTCTACACAGATTTACTCTGATTCTATGATGATATATTGATGGACTGTTACTATTATTTGACCAAGACAGTCACTTAACCAAGTCGCAATCCAAATGAGAATCTTTTTCACTCACTAAAGACAAAACTACGCAGAAGTTTCTGGCAGAAGATCTCAAGGAAGAAAATTCTGCTCATAGTTCAGGTAGGCATTGGCAACAAAATATAGTAACATATGGGAGGCACGGTGGCATAGTGGATAGCATGGTCACCACACAACAAGAAGGTCAGGCAGACCTCTGAAACCCAGAATAAGGGAATAAGTGTGTAAGAATATTAATGAATGAATGAAAAAGTATCATATTACTTTAAGGGCAGCGCAGTTGCGTCATCGTTAGCACGGTCGCCTCACAACAAGAAGACCGCTGGTTCGTATTCTGGGTCAGGGGTCTTTCTGTGCAGAGTTTGCATGTATTACTTTAAATATTGGAATTTAGCATTAAGCTATATTTTTTGTTAATGCTCCTGAAGTAAAGCCAAAAGTTGAGCAAGTCTGTTGTACAGAGACTAAAATATGTGTAAAATATCAGGCCACCTGTAACGAACTCCACTACAGCAAGAAGTCTTCTTCTTCAAGGTGCAGTTTTATTTACGAAATACTCCCACAGACAGAAACTACGCTAGGCTTGATATAACATAGACTGAACTTGACTTTACTAAGTACAAACATGAACTTGGCTATAAGCATGAATACATTAACTAGACTTTTCTTGACTTGAACTAGACAATTACTCACTGCAGTGGTAACAGCATTATCAATACACACATGACTTAACAAGAAACAATTAATCAAATGTCAACATAAAACAAAGAACATTAAATATGAACAAAGAACATGACAAAACCCTGAACCTAAAACATTAAACCGGACATGCTGGACGCAGTTTGGACGGAAGCTCCCCAATTGCAGGAAAAACCAAGAGCATTTTTTTTCCTTTGGCTGCTCCCATTAGGGGTCACCACAGCAAAACATTTTTACACTGGATACCTTTCCTAACACAATCCTCCCATTTATCCGGGCTTGGGACCGGCACAAACGATGCACTAGCTTGTGCATCCCTAATGGCTGGGTTTTTATGGACAATTTAGACTCAATCCGCCTAATGTACATGTTTTTGGACTGTGGGAGGAAACCTACGCAAGCATGGGGAAAACATACAAACTGCGCACAGAAGGATCCCCGACCTGGGAATCGAACTCGGAATTTCTTGTTGTGAGGCGATCGTGCTAACCAACATGCCACCGCGCCACCCCCAGGAAAAACCAAGAGCAATTATAAACTAAATGTGACGGTTGTCTCAGACAGATCTAATTTTTTCCACTGGATTCAGGTTACAACATTCTCTAAATTGCTGAAGATCATTACAGTTTTAATTTTTTGAGCTGCCAGAATCTTAATTTTGGAAATATTTCCTTTGGATTTTTTTATCCAAACTCTCTATGGATAAATAATACTCTTGTTGATAAAGTTTAGATTCGGGTATTACATAACACCCGCTATTATAAAACTCATCTCATCTGGACAATGTGCAATGATATCAGCTCTCCTTGTTCATGTTGTTCTATAGTGTTTGCCATCTTGCACTGCCAGGTTACTGTGGTGCATCAGTGCTATTGTAATAAGCACATTTCCACATGTACATTAATTCCATTCCCAAGTTTTTAACTCTTAACCAGGAAAAAGGAAGCAATGTTTTTATTCTGTTACTCATTAACCATTGTTATTTTATAAGTGTGAATTCCTCTCCCTTAAGAATTCCCACCATATGCATTTCCTGGTGCTGACTATCTGTTATTCAGTATTTGATCATTATTATTATTGAAAGATACTTGGTAAAGGCAAAAAAATAAACACATGATTGTCAGCTGCAGCTGAACATGAAAGTTTTTTTAGGAAATGTTTTTCATTAACCACGGTCCAAATTTAAATTTAAAGCAGGAATGAAAGCACTGACATGGCAGCCATATACATCACACCCAACAACAAGTTAGACGAAACCAGCATGGATGTGCCTCCATCCAGTTTTTGTTAGGGTAGGATGACTTTAATAACAATATAGCCTGAACATGTGTAAAGCAAAAATATACATCTATCCAGCAACTCACTCTGAACATCCTAAACACCCCTTAGTTCAACAGGGGTTTAATACAGCTGATAAGTGCTAAAAGAGCAACCAGGTTGCCAGATTCCATTTCCATTCTTCAAACAAAAATAGGATATCCGTTCTTCTGGCACTTTGTGTAGTAAACAAAGCGTACATGTTCAAAGCGTTCTTGTTCCTTCCTGTCTTTGCAATATACTGTATGTAGATCCAAAGATCATAATAATAATGCTGTAAATCTATGTAATGTGATTAGTTATGATTATCTGCTATAAGATCTTTAGGGCGGCGCGGTGGTGTAGTGGTTAGCACGCTCGCCTCACAATAAGAAAGTCCCGGGTCTGGAGTTTTTCTGTGTGGAGTTTGCATGTTCTCCCCGCGCTTGTGATGGTTTCCCCCGGGTTCTCCGGTTTCATCCCACTGTCCAAAAAACAAAAATATGTACAAAAATAAAAATAAAAAAAATCTGCTATAAGATCTTTGCAGCCGAGGTATCTTTTCAGATTTTACTGCTAAAGATCGAATCACATGTGCAACCCTGGCAGTCCCTTTTATTAACTGACCAGTTTATTGTCTCTCCTTTAAACTTACAATGTTCATAAAGCGATCAGGGGACATGGAATGTAGCCTCAGTAGACCTTTATTAATGCTTTGGTACAGTTGTTATTGTTAACCTCAAGGTGTAATAATCTCTAATTGCGGAGTTACTGACCTTAAAAACAAAGTATCAACGAAACATAAGAATATTTCTGTCAAATAGCAACAATACTTTTAGATTTTATAGGATTTTACTGAAAATAACACCAGAAACAGTTATTTAAAAATGTTGATTGAGGGAAACTTGACTTAAAAAGGATAGACATTAAAACATTTTGTTTTATTGTCTTAAAAATTAATTTTAAACCCTAAACTTTCTTTTTATAGATGTTGGGCTTGGTACCCACTGTTACTCTAAGACTAGGCTATGTGTCATGTGATACAATTATAGTGATTCTGATTGGCTGTCAAACCAAATCTGGATTTTCTTTACCAGAATTTAGTTAATTGAAATTCTCTGATAATCTAAAATAAATCACCAGTAAATGTGAAGCAGGAAACATCAGCAGAAGGTAGGTGGGGTTTTTTTTCAAGCTGTTAAGAGATACAACAGTATTCGTTAGGGGGGGTTTTTTACTGTAAAAGGAGCAAATACCTGAATGATGACAGTGAATCTTTAGACTTCTGACACATATCATAGTCCAGCATTATAGAAAATTTTATATCATAACATTTTAAACAGGATTTGGGAGAAGATATGTGTCATAAAGAGAGGCTATATCCAAGCATCGACTACATAGCCATTGAAGACAGCCACAACATATTCTGAATGGTTGGTTTCCCTTTAGAACAAAGTAGCAAGGAAACCTGTTTTTCTACTGAACATTTTTCTCATGATTGAACCATGAAAGGAAACAGTATCAGATTCCTGTAAAACTTGTTCCTGCAGTGGGCTTTTAACAGTCAACCATTCTCTTAATTCTGATTTGTTATCTCTTAACAAATTTAGGCACAACTGGCAAGCAAATGTATGCACAAGAGACAAACAAGTATCTTAATTACTATGTATAATATCTAATAAAATTACTTACTGGATATAACATTATGCCTAATGATTACATGATCTTATGCTCCATAGGATGTTCGCCTCACAACAAGGAGGTCCCGGATTCGATGCATGTTCTCTTGTGTGGGTTTCCTCCAGGTTCTCCAGTTTCCTCCCAAAGTCTAAAAACATGTACATCCGGTTGATTGGTGATTCAAAATTGCCCATAATTTGTGTGTGAGTGTCTTGTGTGCCCTGCGATAGACTGGCGATCTATGTCCCTATGTGCGCTGGAATAGGCTCCAGCAGACCCCTGTGACCCCGAATTAGGGAGTAACTAAGAAGATGAACGAATGAATGAATGAATGAATGAATGAATGAATGAATGAATGAATGAATGAATGAATGGTGCATAGGGAAAATGTATAATCTGTTAGTAACAAAAAGATGGCTAGGTAACTACAACCAAACTGATTTAGCCAATGATTAGAGTGAATAAATAAATAAAAATATTATTAAGTATACATACCACTTTCACATGTTATCACCTTTACAACCATAAATCAAAATCTGAATAGTGAATTGCGCATTTGTTTTCAATCCCTAAATAAATTCCAATGCAATGGTCTATGTGTGATGGAAAAATAATCTCATCAATCTGAACACATCGTCCCCACAGTGAAACATTGGGGGCAGCATCATGCTGCAGGGCATGACAGCAATAGAGAAGTTGGTCAGAGTTGACGGGAAGATGGATGGAGCTAAATACAGAGCAATCCTGAATGAAAACCTGTTGGAGGCTACAAAGATTTGAGACTGGGAAAATTGCTGTTTACCAATGATCTCCATCCAATTTGGCTGAGCTTGAGATAATTTGCAAAGAAAACACATGCAGCGGTAATTGAAAGTGAAATGTGGATCTACAAAGTATTGACACACGAGGGCTGAATCTAAATGCAATTTGTAATATTATTTTGATAACCGTATATCATTTCTGTTTCACTTCACAATTATGTGCGACTTTGTGTTGGGCTTTTATATAAAACCTCAATAAAATACATTTAATTTAGTGGTTGTACGGTGACGAAATATAAAAAAGTTCAAGGGGTATGATAGACTGATATATACTATTTAGACAACTCAAATACAAGGCTGTCATCTTAGATTGATACAACTTTATCAGAATGTCCAGTATATGCTTATATCAATCAATCAGTCAATCAGTCAATCAATCAGCTGTCTTCTCTAAGTAGCAATTGAAATTCACTGACAGTGGACTGACTAAACATTTCATGGGCAAGAGTGACCTGCATCCTAAATATTAGAATGATTTTTTAATATTATATTAAAACATAAACCTAAATAAAATGTCTGGAGTTTTTGTTACTTTATTTATTTATTTATTTTGGGGTTTATTTTACAGTAACAGTTTATTTTACAGTTATTATGCAGCCCACCGAGTTGTTATGATCATGTAATTAAGGAGCCCAATGTTACACTAAAGGAAGAAACCCCTCGAAGTATTTGCATTATACACAGGATGATTTTATTTTGTTTTGTATTTTATTCTAAAGAATTAGCCTGTCACTTCCATTAACAGTGAAAATTAATCTCAAATGGGGGCGTAGTGGTTAGCATGGTCGCCTCACATGAAGAAGGTTCCGGGTTCGATTCCCTGGCCGGGAATCTATCTGTGCGGATTTTGCATGTTCTCCCCGCGCATGTGTGGGTTTCTTCCGGGTACTCTGGTTTCCTCCCACAGTCCAAAAACATGTAAATTAGGTCGATTGGTGATTCTAAATTGTCCATAGAAGTGAATGTGTGTGTTGTTTGTCTATATGTTGCCCTGCAATGGACTGGCGACCCGTGCAGGGTGTACCCCTGCCCCTCGCCGTACGTGAGCTGGGATAGGCACCGACATACCCCGTGACTCCGAATGATTGTTTTGCTTTAACCTGCTAATTCTGAAACGTGTCATGTGTTAAAAACAGTTCTGCAAACTCAAAGAAGTTTTATTGTCATTTAACGATATATAACAGATCAGTATACAGTAAAATGAGACAACGTTTCTCTGGAACCTTGATGCTGCAAACAGGCAGTAATTGCAGACAGTAAGAACAATGCATACATGGGACAAGTGCAACACAAAGACAATAGATAAAGACAATATCTTTGTCACAAAGACATAGACACTGACTAAAGATCAGCAGTGAGGTAGTTTACAGTGAGGAAGTTAACAGACAGTGAGGTAGTTATGTATCATATGATATACAGTATTTGTTTTTGATCTGGTGCTTTATGAAAATACTTTTGCACCTGTGTGGAGCAGCAGCAGAAGCTCTTAACGCATTCAGCAGCTCATCCATGCATTTATTGCGAGTTGTTTGTATGCAGGCAGCAGCTACAGCTGATTGGTGTCTTTTTAGTAACACAGACTCAGTGGGAAGCAGGCAGCTGGCTAGAACTGAATAGACCTTTCTTAAACTAATCCCCTCACATCTCTCTCGCTCTCTCTCTCTCTCTCTCTCTCTCTCTCTCTCTATCACACACACACACACACACACACACACTTTCTCTCTTCCTATTTTCCTGCCTCCTTCCTTCTCTTCCTCTCCCAATTTCTCGCTCTTTCTCTCTCACTCCTTCATTTTCATTTGCAATACAGTGAAAAAAAGTGAAAATAAAGATAGACAAAAAATATATAAATAACATGAATCTAAAAGAAAATGAAATAAAAAGAAGAAAAATAAATAATCATGCATAGTAAAACTGTTTGTGTTTTCTGCGCTAAATGCATTGGTCACCCAATGTTTCTTACCTGGTGTGTAAATACAGTTGTAGGCTTCTGTTGTAGGTTGGGGCAGGTTGTCGAGGGCTAAGAGGCAGTTAAGTTTGTGGATGTTTTTGTTTGTTTTTTGAGAATTTTGTTTGAACGTTTCCTGTTCACAAATTGTAAATATTCAACCTATTTTTTATGACCAGAAAAACTGATGTAAGGGAGAAAACCTGTTTACGATCTACTGGTGTCTGTCTTCTCGTACACTAAGATCAAAATTGTTGATTTTAAATCTTATTAGACTTAAGTATAACACTGTTCTCCCTCAAATAGTCAAAGTGTGTGAATCAGGTCATCTGTCACACCTAATATCTGGCTACAGGTAACACTCCATTTCAGGGTTTTGCGAAGTTTCTGACCCTCTCACACTCTTGTTCTCTCTGTCTGTATCCCTTTTCCTGACGACAGTCTCTAACTCTTACTCTCATTTTAATTCTCCACTATCTATCTATCTATCTATCTATCTATCTATCTATCTATCTATCTATCTATCTATCTATCTATCTATCTATCTATCGTCTGTCTGTCTGTCTGTCTGTCTGTCTGCCTGCCTGCCTGCCTGCCTGTCTATCTTTTATCTTCAGTTAGGATTGTGCAATTAATTGACTGACATTTTAACACATCTGGTTACAATCTCATTAATCTGATCATCTGGTGGTCAGTTAGGAAGAAACATCCTATTGTTTTCAAAGCAAAGCACATGTGTGAATTAGCTGTAAGCTATACAGCTTTTTTGTAAGAAAAAAAAGAAGGCAGGGATGAGAATGATGCAATACACTGGAAACTTGTGTGCAGCCTCTCCATCTGTCTGGGAAATATTATCGTTTCTCAGTAGTATATTTTCATCACATTGGTTACATTTGGTCTTGTTATCACAATATTGTTAATGTTGATCAATGTCTTATAACGTTATGTGCCAGGATATTGTTACAAACAATATTGAGTCCAAAAGATTTACTAAAGGTTTTATGTAGAATCCAACAATAAAAAAATAGATGAATTAATCTTCTTGCGCCTTATTTGCGGTCACAGAGGTCTGCTGGACCCTATTCTAGTGCACATAGGGTGACTGGCAGGGGTACACCATAGACAGGTCCTATCTATGCCCACACCTATGGGCAGTTTAGAATCACCAATCAGCCTAATTTACATGTTTTTGGACTGTGAGAGGAAACCGGAGTACTCAAAGAAAACCGTGGGAAGAATATGCAAAAAATCTTGAACCTGGGACCTTCTTGCTGTGACGCGATTTTGCTAACCACTACGCAACTGTGCCACCACAAACTATATAATATATAATATAATCTATAATAACAGACATTTTAAATGTAAAAATTGAGTTTGAACCCTATGCAAATATGCTAATTGTTCTGTTCCTTTATTTTGTGTCTCTTCCCTAGGTCCTCTCTGACATGCCCTCATTGCCTTAAGCAGAGTCACACATTTGACCCGTTCCTGTGCATCTCTCTTCCCATCCCTTTGCGTCAGACCAGGTGTGTATAACTTCTTCTGTTTAGTCAAAACTTGAACTTGTGATGTTTTGATACTGTATTAATGGCCAGGTAAAAAGCAGGGGTTGTTGGTTTGCAGTATTTTAGTATGGGTATATTTTCCAATTGTTGCTTGTCAAACTGTATGAACATGATCCGTATATGTCACAGTTTTCATAGTGTTATAATGTAATAGTAAACAAACAGCAGATATGGCACTCCATTTCCCTACATAACTCAGTAACTTCCTTCTCTGGTTTAATGTTGTTCAGTTAATTGCATCATCATAGTCTGCGCTTCTATTGATTCTGGATTTGACAGTCAATGTAGGAGCAGTCACACTGTGGAAAATTGTCTAAAATCTTCTGACACTGACAGAATTTTTATTTAATATGTTAATGTATCAAGCAAAAAAAATGATACCAACCATCTAATATTGGAGGCTTATTTCCCCAAACAGAAGATTCAGGGATTTATAATATGACAAACTTAACTCTAAAATCGTCATTTGGAAATAGCTCAGCTTTTATTTTACACAGTAGGGCTGTACAATGGGCTGTTTAATACTATGCAGAATTCTAAAATAAAATGTATTTTTATAAACTAGCAGGATAAACGTTCAAACAGGCTATCATTAAGAATCGACCAATGATCAGTTCACTGATTTTGTCATCATCATCATTTTCTGACTGCTTATCCGGGACTGGGTCGTAGGGGCAGCACTCCAAGCAGGGATGCCCAGATGATCCTTCTACCCAGACACTTTTTCTAGCTCTTCTGGGGGAACACAGAGGCATTCCCAGTTCAGCCGAGAGACATAGTCCCTCCAGCAAGTCCTAGGTCTTTCTCGGTTCCTCCTCCCGGTGGGGAATGCCCAAAACACCTCTCCTGGGAGGTGTCCGGGCACACTTATACAATATAAGTATATACAAAATTACAGAAGGCAAGGAAAGTTTATTTAAATAGGTCATTCCATGCACTGTATAATGACAATAATAAAATCATAGAAATACATCATACAATCTACATAATCAATAAAAAAACATTCTTAAATGGAGAGAGTAAAGTAACAATATTAACCATTATAAAAATGCCTGTCCTGTCTATTACTGTACTAAAATCAGAATTAATTAGTAGTGAAAAAATGTTGATCATTAGTCACACAAAGTGTGTGTATGTTAACGGTAAATTATTTTAGGATAACAGACATAATAGAATGTAGGCTTCTTCATAGACTGTCAGCAACAAGTATTATGTTGGAAAGACCTGCATTTAAAAAAAACACCCACACCCACATAGACACAACCATTTTACAGTCACTCAATCCAGGCTATTTAAATCACCAAGTTCATCTGCTGGACAGTGCTTCCAGGATGCGTCACCTATTACGCAATGTGTAGGAACAAGAGTAAATATCTATTAATAGCAGCCCTGCATGAATTAAGCGTGCAGAAGAACAGGGCTGAGCTGTTTGGTTACATTCATAGGCAATCAACAGAATGGGCTCCTCCTTGTATCAGAAACAATTCAGACTGGAACTTTTGCTCACACCACACCCTGTGAGCAGTGCGCATGTGTCTGCTGGGGAAATGACAGTTTCGAGTTGTAGCCTATTCACAAGTGTAAAACTCATACAGGCAGTGTGCATGCTCCAATTAATTGAATAATAATTAAAATATATTGCTCATGTATTAGTTCAGTTCTTTTTTAATCTTGTTTCATACTAGCCAAAAAGTCAGGCTATTCAGTGATGGTTGATGAGATTTCGTAGTGTGTTTTTTTTACAATGAAACTGTACGCTGGTGTGTCAGGGCTGGTTTTCCTCTCTCTCTCTCTCTCTCTCTCTCTCTCTCTCTCTCTCTCTCTCTCTCTCTCTCTCTCTGTCTCTCTCTGTTTCTCTTGTTTTAATACTTCCAAGAGTGTGAATGACTCTGGCTGCTCCGGCAGCAGGAGGTTAGGCTGGTAATCAGAGAAGCTGATTTAGTGTTAAGCCTCCTTAGTGTTATCAGAGCTGGGCAGTCTCTCCGTCCCACACTCACACCCCTGGTGCTATGTTGTGCTTGGCACAGCATTTCTTTCTCCGTCTTTTCGTCTGTCTCTTTCTCACTAACACATTAATACACAGCCAAAAATAATGCACATGCACCTTCACACACTGTAACATTTGCATATCTTTTATAATGCATAT
>JAOTRA010057187.1:0-17013 GCA_026260255.1 Pseudolaguvia tuberculata | reverse complement strand
GCACCATCACTTTAATAAACTCACCTTCACTGCAATATGGATCCTGCCCTTTTGTCCATGCTGACGGCGCCGTTACAAATACAGACTGGATTTAAATCCTTTGAAAGGAGGTTTAAAGCTTTTGAGGAACAACTTGATGCCTTCAAGAGACATTTAGACATTTTGGGGAACAAATATGATGAACGTCACCAAACTTTCATCGCTGTACAACAACAACACGGTATTTGGATTAAACAAGTTTTAGCGGGGCAACGTCTGCAAGGTGGTGTTAATTGCCAAATAACCTGTGACCAAGGACTGACAACAGAGCTTTCTTTCATTAACCGTTCTGTTGTATTAGGGGTTTTTTTTGTTTTTTTGTTTGTTTTTAGGATTTTTTTGTTTTTTAATTTCCTAGTTGTATTATTTATTGTAATTATAATAAGTGCATGCGCGTGGCTTAAATAAAACAAAAAACAATCTGATTTAAAATGGCAAAACGTTGTCGGGAGCCAGACGATTGTGGTCAGGGGGCATCAGCTAGGTTTAAACTAATTGAGGACGGTGCATCCTGTCTTGAACAATGCAGTACTACGCAAACCCTGGTCTGTTTAATTAAGACTATGGAAGAGTTTAATAGAGCTGACTCAACAACAGATACACTGCTAGACTTGTTAAACACAGTGAGATCAATGTCTGATGAACAATCAGACTCTAATACAGATTTTGTAAATACCATGCATACAGGAGAGGCTGTCTCTAGAGCCAAATGCTGATTATGAACAATTAGCAATTCCTCATCAGTCAGGTGGGGGAGTAGACACCCTGCCATATCGCACACTAAACCTATCTGACCACAGCATGGGTCTCTCACAAGCTGAAATAGAAGTTCTTGTAAGAGACCGTGGTGATATGGCAGGGTACCCTGTGATCCCACGAAATCGGTTCAACAGTTTGGAAATTCATAGTATTCTAAATCTGAGGGAGATATCTTCTACAAATCTAATAGCCTAGACTGTATTTTACCACAACATGCTTTCTGAAATAGTGTCATTTTCCATGCTTTTAGGTGGTGATGGTAGTTTGACAAATGATGTTAACACACTTTTGTCAGCTAATGATGATAAGGGTCTAGACCGGTTCATAAACCGACTTGAAAAATGCAGAACAATCATGATGTTCAGTTTGATGAGAGATTGGATTTAAGAGTGTCGATACCGAGAAGTAAACATGGCGGTGGTTATCGTAGGTTGCGTGATCTTGCCCATAATGAAGTGATAAGAAAAAACAGGCTTAATATTTTCTGTACTGTGACAGAACAATCTTTGTTTTGCAATCTGTTTAGCCTGCTATCTAAACCCGCAGAAACCGTAAACAGAATTAGAGCCTATAGCCTTGTCATTGCAGAAGTCAGCCAGATATACAGATCAGCACAAAATGGGGTTTAATGTTCATCGGCCAGTTTGAACACGTGCTTATTGTTAAAATTGTGGTCTTCTATAGGGCGAGCACGGGGGCTTTGGAAAAGTCTACAAGCTCTGACGAACCACATCCTTAAACGGTGTTTCTCTACCTGCATGACAGCCACTACTTTATGATACTTATATTATACTTTATGATTACTTTATATTAAAAATCTTAAAGCCTTCATTGTCACATACATCTGTGAGTATTGTTACCACGGATATACCTGTAAGAGAGATCATAGATGTAGGTATTCATGCGATGTCTGTAATGAACCAGATTGCCATAAACAACCCACAAAAACAGAACACTGCAGTGACTGTCTACTGCAGTGAGGTGTCATTTGGGAAATACTATGTGGACGGACGGGTTCTATGATGGAAACAACATAAAAAGGCATTTGAATTTTTAGGTTGTTTTTTGCATGGGTGGAACTGTTGTTTTAACCCTAATGATTTAAATCCGTTATTGAAAGTCCCCTATGGTATTCACAGACAACAGGTAGATGATAAGGTTGAAATTCTGGAGCTTGCGTATGGTTTGGAGGTCGAGTGGATTTGGGAGTGTAACTGGTCCCGTGCTAAACAATCAGACGATAGGTGTGATTGCATTCATGTCCAAGTACAAAGACCCTGAAATATTGAGACCATGGGATGCTTTATATGGAGATAGAACTAATGCGTTCAATCAAATTTGGATTTTACAAGACTTTATCCGTTTTGCCAGGCAACAAAGTCTTTCCCTATCGTCCACCCCCAAATAATCTTCAAAGTTATTATGGACTGGTCAAGGCTACGGTGCTACCACCCTGAAAATTGCTTCTTTTTCTTAATTATGAATAAAATGGACTATTTAAACCCGCCAAACCTGCGTTTGGGTGCGCTCCTTATCCACGATATGACGAGATATGACGGTAAGTGTAAGTTTCGGAGGTTTGTACAGGAGTGAACGGCGTTTTTAAAATCCCAGCCACACACTTACACCCCGCCCAAGAGCAAATGTGGGCTGGTGTATTTGTGTTTAACTGGGAAGGCACTGGACTGGGTAGCTGAAGCCTGGGACTTAGACCAGCATCTCAGGGAAGACATCCTCTACCTTTTTTTTTTCCCAGTGGAGGTTGTAGTCAATCTGGCCCGCCCAGAGATGTGCCTAGGGAGGTCAGAGGTGGCCGAGGAGCGTCTGCCTGGTCCGGAGGTGGTCAAGGATCGTCTGGCTGGTCCGGAGGTGGTAGAGGAGCATCTGCCTGGTCCAGAGGTGGTTGGGGAGCCTCATCCTGGTTCGGAAGTGGTCGGGGAGCCTTGTTCTGCTCCTGAGGAAGCCTGGGAGCCTCGTTCTGCTCCTGAAGAAGCCTGGGGGCCTTGTTCTGCTCCTGAGGAGGCCTGGGAGCCTTGTTCTGCTCCTGTCACGGAGGCTAGGAAGCCTCGTTCTGATTCGGTCACGGCGGCTAGGAAGCCTCATTCTGATTCTGTCACGGAGGCTAGGAAACCTCGTTCTGATCCTGTCACGGAGGCTAGGAAGCCTTGTTCTGTTCCTGTCACGGAGGCTAGGAAGCCTCGTTCTGATCCTGACACAGAAGTTATGAAGCCTCGTTCTGGTCTTGTCAAGGAGGCTTTGAAGCCTTGCCTTGACCCTACCCTTTCTGGGTATTGGATCGTTCATGGACCTGGACCCCCATTATCCCTTCTATGTTTATCTGGCTGAGTACCTTTTTTTCTCTTTTTTCCTCTTCAGTGTCTGACTATTTTAAGTTTTGCTTATAGCCTCAGCCTCAGGTTTTTTTTTTTTCAGTGATGTGTGTTGTCTTGTCCTCTTCCTCTCTCATTTATGTTTTTGTTCATGTTCTCCTCTCTTGTTCATGTTCTCGTTTATGTTCTCCTCTCTCGTTCATGTTCCCCTCTCTCCTTCATGTTCTCTCGGTTCCTCTTTCTCGTTCATGTTCTCTTGGTTCCCCTCTCTTGTTTAGATTCTTCTCTCTCATTCATGTTCTCTCGTTCAGTTTCCCTTCTCTCGGTTCCCCTCTCTCGTTCATGTTCTCTCATTCAGGTTCCCCTCTCTCATTCATGTTCTCGTTCCGGTTCCCCTCTCTCGTTCATGTTCTCTCAGTTCAGGTTCCCCTCTCTCATTCATGTTCTCTTGATTCCCCTTTCTTGTTCAGGTTCCCCTCTTTGGTTTATATTCTCTCATTCAGGTTCCCCTCTCTCATTCAGGTTCCCCTGTCTTGTTCATGTTCTCTCGTTCAGTTTCTCCTCTCTCGTTCATGTCTCTCTAATTTCAGGTTCCCCTCTCTCATTCATGTTTCTCTCGTTTCAGGTTCCCCTCTCTTGTTCATGTTTCTCTCGTTCAGGTTCCCCTCTCTTGTTCAGCTTCCACTCTCTTGTTCAGGTTCTCTCAGTTCCCCTCTCTTGTTCAGGTTCCCCTCTCTTGTTCATGCTCTCGGTTCCCTCTCTCGTCTTGTTCATGTTCTCCACTCGGTTCCCTTTCCTTGTTTTCCTCTCATTATTCTGGTCTTCGTTCCCTCTCATCATGCTGGTCCTCGTTTCAGGTTTTCCTTCTCTCATCTCGTTCTGGTTCTCGCCTCGGTCCCTTTTGTCATCTCATTCTGGTTCTTGTCTCTGGTTCCCCATCTCTCGTTTCGTTTCGGTTTCCTCTCTCATCTCGTTCTGGTTCTCATCCCCCTCTCTTGTCCCAGGTTCCCCCTCTCTAGTCTGGTTCAGGTTCTCATCTCAGGTTCTATCTCTCATCCCCATTCTGGTCCTCGTTTCAGTTTCCCTCTTTCATCCCCTTTCCCTCTCTTCTCTGGTTCTTGTCTTGTTCCCCTCTCTTGCTTAGTCCTGGTTCTTGTCTTGGTTTCCTCCCTCCCCTTGTCCTGGTTCTAGTCTTGGTTCCCTCTCTTGCCTCGTTCTGGTTTTTGTCTTGGTTCCCTCTCTCGCCTCGTTCTGTTTCTCGTCTCATGTTCCCTCTCTCACCTCGCTCTGGTTCTCATTTCAGGTTCTCTCTCTCACTTCGTTCTCGTCTCAGGTTCTCTCTCTCATCTCGTTCTGGTGATCATCGGGGTTCCCTCTCTTGCCTCATTCTGGTTCTTGTCTCGGTTCCCTCTCTCGTCTCATTCTGGTTCTTGTTTCGGTTCCCTATCTCGTTATGGTTCTCGTCCCCCTCTCTCATCTCAGGTTCCCTCTCTCTTGTCTGGCTCAGGTTCTCGTCTCAGGTTCCACCTCTCTCATCTCGTTCTGGTTCTTATTTCAGGTTCAAGCTCTCATTCCCTTTTCCTCTTTCATCTGGTTCTCGTCTCAGGTTCCCTCGCCTAGTCCTGGTTCTCATCTTGGTTCCCTCTCTCGTCTCGTTCTGGTTCTCGTCTCGGTTTCTTCTCTCGTCTCGTTCTGGTTCTCGTCACGATCTCCTCTCTCATCTCGGTCCCCTCTCTCGCCTAGTCCTGGTTATAATCTTGTCTGGTTCTGGTTCTCGTCATGCTCTAGTTCTTGGATCAGGCCCCTCTTTCTTCTGAAGTGCCCTCCTAGGAGAATGCCAGTAGGCGTTCATAGAGGGGAGGGTACTGTCCTCTGTGATGAGCGTCTCCGGCACGCTGCCGGTATGCTGAGTCTCGTCGTGCGCTGATTTGCACACTTTATAAGCTGTCAGTTTTCTCCTAGGGGTTGTTTGTTCATTTCCCTTGTTATGCTTTAACCCCTTGGTTTTGTTTTGTCATGTTTTGTCATGTTTTGGTGTCTAGTAAAGTTTAGAGTTTTTCCTTGTCTGATTATGCCTCGTCTTGATTCTTGATTTTTTTTTATGTGAGTTTAAATCTTGTTCTTGTTTTTTTTAAAAATTGTTTTATTTTTCTTAATTAGGAATAAAATGGACTATTTAAACCTGCTAATCCTGCGTTTGGGTGCGCTCCTTATCCCTGATCCAGCTCACCCCACCCGTTCTGACAGCGAGTATGTAAAAACATTTTTACAATTTAAACAAGAGAGTTTAGGGTTTCCTAAAGATGTGACAACAGATTCTGATAAATAATCTTATATCAGAGATTACTTTGAGAAAGAAGGGATCCAACTGAATGTGGATAAGATCGAGCCAAACCCCGCACCTAGGTCTATAATGAAAGTAGTCTTAAATTTATTATTGGGTCGCTTTTGCCTTAAGGACATGTGCCTACAGTCGAAATACTTACAGAACCCCAGCAATTTGCAAGATGCATTTTTGGTACTGAGCATGACATCAGACATTTCTCATTTGTGTCTGACACTGGGGCGATTTTTCAATGGTCTTAGACAGATGGTAAATCTACCCAGACGCGCGACATCAATGTTTTTATCGGCGGTTTTACAACAGCCCATGCATGTTTAGAACTATATACGATCTCATGGATAAGCCAGCGGATAGGCTCTTTTATTGCGATACGGATAATGTCGTCTTTACTACAAAAGTTGGCGAATATAAACCATATTTAGGCGATCTTTCCTATGAGGTAGGACCAGGCGATTACATTATTAGTTTTTGTACTTCTGGGCCAAAGAGCTACGGGTTTCTTACATCTAAGGGTAAGGTGTGTATGAAAGCAAAGGGCATAACTCTTAACGCTGTAAACTCTGAAGTCATCACAATAGACTTGCTGATCGGTCTTGTAAACCAATATGTGATAGGATGGCATGATAGCCATCATATCTGTAAGGAAGCCGACTAGGCCACGCCCACTCCTGTAGCGTCGTTGTCCTGGAAACGAAATGATTCCAGGCCAATGACGTATTATTTAAGGCAACGCGCCGATATGCGCGTCGCAAGTCATTGACTTTGTGTACAGACCTTTGCCCCTACGAGTGCGACACACAAGTACTGCATTGGACTTTGTTTACGCCGTCACCTTTAAGTTAAGTGTTGTGGTTCCCACCGTGGACTTTATGGTTTTGTTTGATCAGCGTGACGTAGCTTTGTGTCCTTATTGTTTAGCAGTTTTCCCCCGTTTGTGTGTGTACCCGTGTTTGGTTTCTCTTTGTGTTCTTGTTTATTGTATAATAAATAAGTACCTGCAATATGGATCTGTCCCCTAGAAATCCGTTACAGAATGACTCGCCTAATAAGGATCCAGCAGTACACGCGCAGTGGGGCTTCCTCTCTGTGTTTTCATCCCATCTGTCCAGAGTGTGGATTATTACAGTGGTTCCTTCGAGGTGATGGAGGGCCACGACTCCGCCTGGTGTCACATGTGCTGGCCATGCAGCTGGGGCCCCGTAGGCAAACTGGCTTGTTCAGTCCAGTGAGGGGTTCCACTCTGAGAGGAAAGTCTTCACCAGAGCCCTCTGCGTCTTCATCAAAGCACTCTGCGTCTTCGCCAGAGCCCTCTGCATCTTCAGAGTCCCTCTCTGTCCCTTCAGAGTCCCTCTCTGTCCCTTCAGAGTCCCTCTTTGTCCCTTCAGGGTCCCCCTCTGTCCCTTCAGGGTCCCCCTCTGTCCCTTCAGAGTCTCTCTCTGTCCCTCCAGAGTTCCCTGAGGTCCCTTTAGAGGTCACTGCAGTCCCTTTAGAGGTCCCTTTAGAGGTCCCTGCAGTCCCTTTAGAGGTCCCTTTGGTCCCTTTACGGGGCCCTCCTAGGTTCCCTCCGGTCCCTCTTGAGTGTCTCTCTCTGTCCCTTCGGAGAACCCTTCGGACCCTCTTGAGTTTCTCTTGGTCCGTTCGGAGTTCCCTCAGTTTCCTCCGGACCCTATTGAATTGTCTGAGGCCCCTTCGGCTCCTGCAGAGTTGTCTGAGTTACAATATCCTTACGCACAACAACACTATTGTAGAGAAACAAATAGAACCTGACATTACACAACAAGTCATTGTAGTTTGTTGTAAACAATGTATACAACAAACATGTATTGCTCCCTGACTTTACCATACTTCCATATGGCTACTGACAACGTTTTTGGTTTGGGGGTACAAGACATAGAACTGTTTGACCAGATATTTTAATGTCAGTTTTCAATGGTTGTATCAAACCCTAGCAATAGCAGCAAAACATTCTTTGTAAAAATGTTTGTTACAAAAAACGCTGGAATGTTGATTTCTAAAAGAATTGACAATATCATTTACATTTATTCTGTACGGCAACCTTTGTATGATGATTTTTTGAAGATGTATAATAATAACATTAAATTTATTCAAGGAATACCACAAACTTTGGATACCGATGTTTTGTTTCCTGTCAATAAGACATCTTTGATTGTAGTGGACGATTTTATGCAGGAGGCATCCAGTAAAAGGAGATTGAGAAACGTTTCACTGTCTATGTACATCATAAAAATGTAAATGTTATCTACATTCTGCAGAATTTATTTTTTCAGGTTAAATCCAGCAGAACAATTAGCCTGAACACAAACTATCTTATTCTCTTCAAGAATTTTAGAGATGCTGCACAAATGGATATTTTAGCTAAACAGATGTTTCTGAATAATTAAATTTTTTTAATAGAGTGTTATGAAGACGCAACCTGCAGAGGGTAATCAGAGGGTAGTCTCAAGTACCCCCGCTAGACAATCGAATTACCCTGAAGACGGAATATTCAAATCATTGATCATAGAATGTGGTTGAGTTTTTAATATCCTATTATTTTTATTTTTTATACTGTCTTGTTGTTTTGACTTTACCAGCTAATGTCAATGTTGTCGCTATTGTTGTATGCATTGTTGTGTGGGTGTGTGTGTCTCATATGATAATTATAAATAAATAAAACTTCTAAATTAAATTCTTTCATTCTTTTATTTTTCAGATATATTAAACATCCCACAAACATTTTACCCGTCTGTACACATTGTACACACTTAAAAACATTTTTACTACATTGAGATTGTTTTTTTTTTTTTTTTTTTTTTACAAAAGCAGACACAAATTTGTCATTTTAAAAATAATAATGTTGCTCGCATGTGTGTAATAAAAAATCTTGGACTTGCACGGCAGAATATTGGATGGTTCTACAATTTAGTTTTAGAAAATCGTTAATTACAGACGGAAAACGGATGTCGTCTGGCTTATTTCCAAAACTATCAAAGAAATGTCCAACACCTTATTCATTTATGTAAATGGGAGACAATGTTGTCCAGGCTGGTATGAAAAATCTGTGTTTTGTTTAAAGGAGTCTGTGGTAAATAATTACAAGGGAGAACACCAAGAAAATTGGTATTGCATGAAACTCTGTTCATGATTGTCGTAAGCTGCATTGTGTTGATTATGATGTTATTAATAGTAATCCACCAGGATCTGATGATGATTAGACACTTTGATGATAGAGTCAAAAATAGAATACACAACAAGGTTTATTGTACGTGGTAAAGGTTGCCTGAATTGTGCTTTAAGTCTAATATTCCCTGATTTGATAAGTGACTCTGTAACGACGCCATAAATACAGAGATCCATGATGCAGTGAAGGTTAATATTTAATAAAGTGAGGGTGCATATTTATGATAACATGCACTGAAAACAAACAAAACACGGAAACAAGACGCAGACAAATAAACACGGAGACCCAAGAAATAAACACGAGAATATAAATACAAAATGATTAAACAAAGTTCAAAAGCTTCACAAAGTTCAAGTAGTCCAAAAACATTAACACACTGAGGAACGCCGTACATCACCAATTACCCACACCTGCGCTTGCTGTCGCGTGACCTTAAATAATACGTCATCGCCCTGACAACGTAGTTGGCAGGACGACGACGCCGAACATGTTCATGCTGAAATGACAGCTAGCGCAGCGTGGGGGCGGGGCTTCATCCGTCTGCTGTCATATGAAGCAGTTCGGATGAACTGCCCCGTTCATAGCCTTACAGACACGTGCTGTTCGCAACCTTCGTCTGGTGTAAGATTGAATGCATAGAGGGTGTAACCCTGCAAAAAGTCCTCTCTATCAACAGACAGGTCTTGGTTTTTAAGGTGTTTTCCAGAAGCCAACGCTAATTGAGAGAATTCACGCACAGCAGTACATACATAAATTACATTGCAACAAAAAACTCCAAAGATGCAGTGTCTGATATTGCAGATACTGGGGGTACCTCTATATAGTCATTTTTTATTGACAGAAGTTTGTGTCAGAGGCACTGTGAACAGATTGAGCTCAGATTTGATACTTTCTTCCGACAAATTAAAAATTGTTTTAACAATTTATCTTTTTGCTGTTTTAACACGTTTTGCTGTCTCCAAACGCCTCCGTTTCACAACTGGGTTCTTTTTAGGAGAACATTTACTTTTTTGTGTGTTTGTCCACTCCTCCTGGTTCCTGGAGGCCTAGAGATTTTCTTGAGTGACATCACTATTAGTCAGGATCCGTCTTAAGTGTTTTTGTTGCTGAAAGAGTGTGTTAGCGTATTCCTAATAACATCACTTAGTATGTTTTTTGCAGCTGATTTAAGATGAGGACGTGCAATATTGAATCCTTACTTAAATAATTTGAATATTTGAAAAAGATCCATGAATAACCCGCCCAAACCAGAGCCATACATGACAGTTGAGTCTGAATTTTGATAATAGGCTCAACTGTGAAATGGCATTATTTAAAAAACGCCTTGTTTCACAGGTCTGAAGTATAACTTTGCGCTGACCTTCCCGTATGTAAAACTTACGTTTTGATTTCTTTACCTCTATGGTTATATCTGTGATGGTTGTTCTATTGACAGGTATGTAGTGTGCCTTGTCATATCCCACACTAACGATCTTATTATTCTCCACGTCTATATGTACACATCTCAACAGATATTCTATGATATACATGTATATATACAAGCTGTAGAAACCCCCATTTATGTCAGCTTGGTGCGGGTCGTGCGTCACATCTGCGACTCCGCCTTCATAGTGCTCATCAGGGTGTAACCGTAAACTTTCCGTAAAACGTCACTTTCCGTAAGACTCTGTTTTTTACATAATCATATCCAAGCCTTATCATGAAGGGTAAAGTCATGTTTATTTATCTAATCATAAAAAGACAACCTCATAATACCTCATAATAACCAACCTTTAGTGTGTTACATAGCTTTGATATACATTGAGTTCCGTTGATGTTAATCTTCATCAACAAATTAATGTTCCTCATCAGCTTCCGGTGTGTTTTCATCCTTCGTGATGATATATGCTTCGTCTTCCTCTGGAAAAGTGTACCATGATTTGGGGTATTCAAATTCAATCAACCTGACCTCCCATTCTTCTAGACTTACAGTTCTTGGTTTTATAACTAGAAATAGTAAAACCCACACAGCCATGATTGTTTTTGTAGATTAACGCATACACACGAAGTACGGCCTTGTTTTATGGGGATTGTTTGTCAACCACGTTTTTCAGCCACTTAGTTGAACTTTGAAGGCCATCCAACCCACTGTACCAGAACTTTTGTTATCTGAACTTCACTCTTTGGTCCACAATTTTCTCTATTTTAAATCTTTTATTCTTACCCACAGATGTTTTTTTGTAATTCCTGTTCATAAAAAACACAGTCGATAACATAACCATCATAATTGCAGAGTCTATAGACAAGAGGATCTTGTGGGATACATGTTTTTATTGTGAAAAATAATTCTGTATAGTTTTTCTCATATCCTTTTGCAAACGGCCCCCTTACTTTAGAGATTCTAACAGTGTCGCCGAGCTTATACTTAAATATAGGACTGATGCTGTGTGAAAGTATAGGTTATGTAACACTACAGGCACGTTTTCTTTACAAATGTCTCTCGGTCTCATTTTGATGCTCCTGTGATAGCTAGCGTTGTTTCCATCCGTTAGGTCTTAAAAGTATGTCAATGTACTGTTTAGAGTTTGTGACCATTAAATACCTAAATATTTTAGTTTTATAAGTGCGGTGAAATCGTTCTATAATACTGGCTTTAAGCTCGGTGTCTGCTGCAAAATGCACGATTTTGTACTTTATTAGCTTTTGGAAATGCTTATTAAAAAATCATTTTCATTCATCTGTTTTTAGTTTCTGCGGTACTCTCCTCTCTTTCAATATGGATTCAAACGCCTTAGCCACTTCCATCCCACTCTTGTTTTTTAACACACACATCCATAAATATTTACTGAACAGGTCGATGCATGTCAAGAGAAAATTAGTGTTGTCATTTTCCTTAGCATATGCCGACATGTCAACCAAATCTGCCTGGAACTGCATGTCAATACTGTAGACAAAAACTCTGTTCCTTTTGTGTTTTAACGGAGCAATCCTGCCTAGCGTGTATGCATCCTCTCCAGCTAGCCACTCTGAAATCTGTTTATCAGTTAAGCTAATGCCTGTTTCCTTTAAAACTGCATCTTTCATTCGTTTTTTGCCTCCTAGAGATCCTGGGTTAGAAGGGTCATAATAAATATTTTTCAGTATCTGTTCAGTATCAGTATCTATTGTCACATCAGAATCCAAGAAAGAATAAAACATGGGTTTTCAATGAACTAAGTTTTTATTTAACAAAACTGATATTTTAGTTTTCAAAATTGTCATTGTACTTTAAACACATTATAATTTTTTTCTCAATCAGATAGTCAACCAACATTTCAATAATCTCACAAACATTCGACTGATCATTTCTTGAAATCAGAGCCACACATAGGTCTCTACGTACACACACATAAGATGTCAGTAATTCAAATACTACTACCAGATTCTGTCATTAGGTCAAGCATTTTAGGAATAGTTACAGGGATCGGCTCACAAACATTCAGACGCATATGCATAACAGCTGTCCACTCACTTGACATAAATCTTACAGTAGCCATTTGTTTCTTGAGATTTATTAAACGCTTAGCATCAACATCACATCCTTTTACTGGTAAGGATACTTCACGATTGTCATCAATGATCTTGTACAACATGCCTGTCATTTCACATCTAATATTTAGTCTAAATACACTTTTTGTTTGAGCGTTAACACACAAACCGTTCCCCATAACTATGGTATACTCGTCCATTGTGTGCACCATCCCTCCAACAGCCCACAGCGCCATAGACAAGCTGTTCACTGGTAGCATTCAGAACTTTGCATAAAATAGCATAACCGAACCGTGGATCCACTGAAGATTAATTTTTAAACTGAATCTGTTCAGTGTTTGATCTAGGGTGTTTAAGTTCTGGTTTTATTTTAAATTGCCATGAAATGGAATTGGTTATGGCCAACTGGCATGAGTTAAAAACATGGCTAAAAGTAAAGAAATAAAAAGGCAATATGAAATGAGTTTGTTATGGAATTGAATTGCAGTGTCTAGGTCAGATGAGCTGTACTTTGGCATCAGAATTACAGCTACTTTTTACTAATTTTATTTTTGAGGATTATTTTTATTGAGGATCTTTTACTTTGCATCTATTTGTTTTCTTTACATCACAAATATTACATACACCTATCTGTATTACTATATTTTCTGGACTATAGGGTGCACTTAAAATCCTTTAATTTTCTTAAAAATTGTCAATGCACCATATAATTCGGTGCACCTTATGTAATAATTCTGGTTGTGATTACTGACCTCGAACCGATTTTATGTCAAATCTGTCAAAAAACGTCTTTTGTAACCACAGGCAAAAGGTGTCCCACGAGGCTAAATGCAGCTATTGCTTGATCACTTTGCAGACCAATTGTTAGAACTTTATATATTTAATTGAATCATCATAGCAATACTTTATTAAAAGAATCTACCTATTCCTGAGTATGGTAAGTGAAAATTGTTGCCACTTTTAACTAATGATAACCATTGAGACTGGGGTCCCAGCTCATTTCAGGTTATTGACCAGGTCCTCCCGTGTGGTGCCCTGACTTTTCTCAGGATCATTGATACTCTGGTGAGATCTTCCTTGGAACACCAGTCTGCCTTAAGGAAGAAGATGAGGTGCTCCTACATAATGGTAGTGTAATCTAATATAAATGATTGGATAGATGGGCACAGAAACAGGCTTTATTAGGGATAGCATTCAATAACAAAACTTTTGACGGACTCGCAATACTTGTACAAAATAGCGAAACTAATAAAGAATCACAATACTCACAACTCGGTTGCAGGGAACAAGGAAACAGGATATCCAACATAGAAAACCAGACTTTTACAGTCATACACGTTATTAACCTTATAGCATACCAACAGACAAACACAAACAATGATCCGTGCCTAGGTCTGTGGTGCATCACCTTAAATAATGTGTAGAAAACATAGAGAAAGAGGAACAGAGACAAGAAAGAGAGACTGATTTAGGAAACAGTGGCTGAGACTGGCAGGTCACGAAACAGAGTTTAAGGCAGGCAGACCTGTAAACAGACTCGTAAATGCGAACAGGAACAGAGAGCGTGCATAGGAACCGAGACAGAGCATGCACAGGAGCGGAGACAGAGAGTGCACACAGGAAAAGAGGCAGATAGTGACAACGGGAACAAGGATAGACTGAAGCTGAGACAGGGCCCGACTGCAACAGGGAGAGACATGGAGATAGACAGGAACTGAGACAGAAGCAAAATTAGATTGGAGCTGGGAAGGAGCGGATCCCAGATAAGTGGAGATAAATGAATAGAGGAGCAGAGAACCATACTGGAACATTGAAAACGCAGAGATAGAGAAGAATAAGGGTCGAAAACCATGATAAACACGGACAGACCAGAATGAAATAGAGCCTCATGGCCAGAAAACAACACAACCAACAGGAACCGTGAAAAGAACTGAAGCAAAATGAATCTGAGCAGAAAGACAGAATCAGAAAAAAATGGAGCAGCATAAGTAACAGAAACAAATTTGGGCTGAAAGGAACAAAATAGAAGAGAAAACAATATCAGGCAGGACCAAAAACAGGAGGCTGGAATGAAGTAGAGAATAGCGAAGAAGACATAATCCTAGATTGGGACAGGGACAAGCAGATGCTAGAAAAGGAACAAAGGTAGCTAGCAGCGTGAATGGAAATGGATAGAGAATCGGGTAGGTTGGAGAACAGGTACAGTAACAGTGATGGGTAAATAGAAATACAGGAACCAAAGCTGAACCTGAAATGGAGAGAGGAATATAGGCTGACAGGTACAAGGACACTCAGGAATATAAAAAAGAACAAACATAGAACAGAGAAGAGAGCATCAACCAACAGAATCAGCAACAAGAATGAAGATAGAGTTTGGAATTGACACAGGCAGAAACACAAAAAGGAACCGAGGTTGCAATAGACTGAGGCAAAAAGATAGACAGAATAGAACAGAGCCAGGTAGGAACAGAGAAATGAACTGAGACAGATCAGAGCAGAGATCAAAAATGTAACAAAGACAGATGCACAGGGGACTGTGCCATGGGAAAAGTGTGCAAATGTGCCTTAGTGTACACTTCACAATCATGCACAAACTTAAAGTACTTTTGCTGTCCGCTTTAGCTGCTTAAACACAGTGGCTACATGTGCGTGTCCTGCTCGATCCATAGTAGGCTGATCATTCCATAATGTAATATAAACAACCAGATTCATGGGTGCAGAAACACTCTTTATTAAGTATAGATTAGAATAACAAAACTTAAATGGATTCGCGATACTCGTTTAAAATAACAAAACTAAAACGGAATCGCACTACTCACAACTCTGATGCGAACAAGGAAACAGTATAACAGAATCTCTGACATGGAAAAACAGACTTAGTCATATATGTTATTAGCATTATAGCATAGCAACATACAAACAGCAAACAATGATCAAATGTCTGCACCCCAGATTTGGCTAACCATGTGAGAGGGATGTAGTCCAGCTCATTACAGGTAGGTTATGAGGTTGAGTAAGGCTGAACATTGACACTCTAGTTCCTATCAGCACTTACCTTTGGTAGGCGCCTGAGACAGTCCAGTGAGGTATTGCATAGAACAACAGATAGGAAACATCTTGGGTCAAAACGGTGAGCATATTCTTTTTATACCCAGTAGATAAGGTGTGACTGATTCCGCAAATTATGCTTGACCAATTTCATTAGCCTTCAAATATTCAGCGGTATATCAAGCTCCTAGAGTCGTCACGCGACTCTCGTCTCATGTCCAAAATCATGTACATAAGGTTGATTGGTGAGTCCAAATTGCCTATAGGTGTGAGCGTGATGGTGGTTGGCTGTTTGTCTATGTCTGGTCCTGAGATGTGGAAGACCCCCGTGACGCAGAATTAATTACAAAAAAATTAATTAACAACTTTTTCTCCTTTTGGCTGCTTCCATTATCGGTCGCCACAGCGGATCACTCTTCTCCACACTACCCTCTGCTTCTTTCTCCCAAACTACCTGCATGTTTTCCCTCACCACATCTATAAATCTCCTCCTTGGTTTTCCTCTTTTCCTCCTTGCTGGCACCTTTAGCATTCTTCTACCAATATACTGCATGATCCTCCTCTGTACATGTGCAAACATTCTCAACTTAGCCTTCCTGACCTTGTCTCTTAAACATCCTACATGCCCATCCTTGTCACTTCCAATGAAAATCTCAATATCTTCAACTCTGCAAACCTTCAGCTAATCTGTCTTTTTGACAATGCCACTGTCTCTAAACTGTACAACATTGCAGGTCTCACTATTGTCCTATAAACTTTCCCTTTCACTCTTGCAGAAACTCATTGATCACAAATCACTCCACCCACTCCACACTGCCTGCACTATTTTTTTCACTTCTCTAACACACTCTCAAATACTTTGCACTGTTATCACCAGGTACGTAAACTTTCAGTAAATGTAAATGTAAACCCTTTCTCAACATCAATGCATCTGTTTTAGTTTTAAGGCAAGCACGCTCACACCTATAGGCAATTTGGACTCACCAATCAACCTTATGTACATGTTTTTGGACATGAGACGTTGTGTCGAGTGAAGACTCTAGGAGCTTGATATACCGCTGAATATTTGAAGGCTAATGAAATTGGTCAAGCATAATTTGCGGAATCAGTCACACCTTATCTACTGGGTATAAATAGAATTCACATCACTGGCACTATAACAGGTTAAATCTTGTGTACATTTCTAGACATAAACTGCTCAAAGTGTCTTTTGGACTGCCGCTCTTCGGAGTAACCAGAGGTGTTTTTTGTCTACATAACACCCCCAGTGGATAGTTATAGCAACATTAGATGCATGTTGCATACTTGGGTTTGGGATGTTGTGAAGAAAAAAACAAACAAGTAATTAGACATAAAATGTTTTCATTTGTACAACAAAGGACATGAATAATAGACAAACATTTAAAATGTAGAATCATTTATTATAGTAAATATTATAGTAATAAATAAGAATAATATTTTAATATTATTATTTAGAGGTTTGCCAAAAGAGTTTAAACAGTTTAGAATGCAACTGAATATTTGTTAAATCCTGAATAATTTCAGAGAAAAATTAGTTTAGACAATCATTTAATCATTGATACATGTTACTTGTAACATCCTGGCTTTAGGCAAAGAGGAATCCACAAATTCAGTAATATCAGGTCTTTATTTGGGAAGGGTAAAGGGAAGGCAAACAATCCAAAAGGGGTAATCCAAAGAGTAGTTAATAAACAAGCAAAGGTCAAAACATCAAAATCATCAAGTTCAAAGAGTCACAACGCTTAGCAAGGCCTATGGCAACAATGCTTCACAATTAGCCTTAG
>JAOTRA010057182.1:0-17015 GCA_026260255.1 Pseudolaguvia tuberculata | reverse complement strand
ATTTTTTTTTTACATTCAGTAAAATGTCATACGTCAAAAGAATTATCTTGGAAGACATCTTACTCCATTACCATCATAACAGTCACCCGACAGCATGCGCCTTTTGGAAAAAGAAGGTATATCTAATGACTGGTCATTAACATGGGTGAAGGATAAGACAATAAATATCTAATCAGGCTTGTGCCATTAGCTTCTGGGTTTAATATTCATTGTGTATACATGGCATCTGCATGGAGATGATGACTTCTACCATATGCCATGTCATTATACCTATTACAATGTCATTAAGAAATAAGCCATAATCGGCATTTTGGGAAGTGAACCACCCTCTCAACTTATTAATAACATCAGCTGTATGTACATAGTTTCCAAAAGAGGTCATCACAGGTACGCAGGGGATGATATATGGACTACCAAATATCAGTTGCTATATCAAGTACGATAATAATCAGCTATATAACCAAAGATTCAAATAAAACAAAACCACCAGGTCATTATAGAATGTGCAACGACTAGAAATTTACAATTTACAAAAGTGATATTGAGCTGTAGAGAAAACAGTTTGTATAGTATGACATGTGGCTGCTCTTTGTTTGCTGCTAGTTATGTTCATACAGTTTTATGAGCAACAATCACAGACTAATAAAAACACCAGGCTTTTATTCTTTTTTCTTTTACACTGACATTTTTTTTTACTGACAATCGACACACTCACCTTAAATGAATTAACCATCACCTCCCAGAAAGCTTCAAAATAACTATACGTATTCATATCATTATTACACTTTGATACCCTCTTATATTTCTTTTAGATTATGTAGTGTTTCAATTATCTCTTTCAAAAGCTACTGTAGAAATTACATATGAAAGAGTGAGCAAACAGAGCTATCCTATGCTAAAATATAATCAAGATCAGAATTCCTTTAGCGCATTACTAACACCGATGATAAGAGCACCGATAAAAGTCACTGGTCACAAGTGAGCAGGTCTGAGGGTCATCCTACTAAACCAAAGGTTAACAAGAAAAAACCGCATGAAGGTCAAACATGAGTTTTCTTCCATTAGATGTTTTGTGATGGATGGCTTTACTGACACAAACACTACTATATAGTGAGCTAGTGAGGATGCTGGTTGAACTCTAGCTTAATAATGCAGTGATATTTTAAGTCTTCAAAAGCATTCTGTACATAGACTATATTGGCAAAAGTGTTTGGACACTTGACCAACACATAAGTTCTTCCATTTTAACACACTATGGTTTCATAAAGCTCTGATAAAGGGATATTATCATGTTGGTGGAACAGTGTTTGGCTCGCTTCATTCTAGTGAAGGAATAAAAAAAAACATGTAAATACATTGTCTATGCTTCCAAATTTGTAGCAACAGACTACGAGTCTGACAAAGTGGCCACAAACTTTGGCAGTGCAGGATGGATTGGGAAATATATGGTGTATTCAAACTTTATACATAGTTCCTCTAACAGATACAGATAACATCCTGATTAGTATTAAGCCATGAATGAAAAAAAAAACTAGGAAACAAGTTTTACGCAAAGCAGAATCAAAACTTATACAGTGGGTGCCTTACAGCTACATTTACAGCATTTGCCAGACACCCTGATCCAGAGCGACTTAAATTTATGTAATCTATACAACTGAAGCAATTGGGAGTTAATGACCTTGCTCAGGGGTCCAACAGTGGCAGTTGGCAGTGCTGAGGAAAGAGCCAGTTTGTTCCAATTTGTATCATTACAATACCTTAACTGCTGCGCTACCGCTTACCCTTCAAAATGTACATTTTACATCATATCCTGATTTCCCAGGTATCAGTTCAACGCCTTACAATTATTTATTACAGGTCTGTGAAAGTCACTGGATTCAATTCCAGCTTAACCCTTACTTGCTAACGATAAGCATCAAGGCAGGAGATCTTTAGCAGTGAATCACATCACTACAAACATAGCCACAATTATACTATCTCCACTAAAAGGATAGCCAGCCAATCTATCGCACAGCCGTTCAGAAAGTCACCTTCAGTCTTCTGCTTCTTTCTTCCAACAAGAGGGAATCAGCAGTAATTTATGCATGCATGATGTTGATATTTTATTGCTATCTGCTAATCTCATTATTTCAAGGTTCTTGATGAGAAAGTATTGACAAAGTGTAAAGTCGCTTTCTGGATCCTGAAATCGCTCTTTATACCTCAAGCCTTTCCGACGGGTTTGTTCACAAATGTCAGTTGCTTCCTTGCCGAAGTGCAGCCAAATAAATAATCATAGATTTTACATTAGTCAATGGAGCATCCGGTTGTGTGCCAGTACTTTTTCGACAAAATATAAATATAAATTGGATGACTGCCTACGATATGTAAGACAAAAGGGTTTATTTTATGATGATCATGTGTTTAAGCTACAGTTAAACATTTCCTATTCATTATACTAAGAATATTGTTAATTGTTTTTGAATGGTTGGAATTACTGCTGCTTCTCCAGGATCTCTGTATCTTTCATAAGCTTGTGTATAGTCTTTCATATCCATATCCCATTGTTATGAGTTTTCACTCAGGTGCCCCATTCCCACCCACTTCCCCATACACACACGTTAGATTTATTGTGTGAACAAATAAATGTGTGAATACGTGTCAGTGTGTCTGGCGTCCCATCCCAGGTGCAATACTGTCACACAGACTCTTGTCAGAAGTGGATTCCTGAATAGGATAAAAAGCTATTACTGAAGGCAAGTTCACCAAAGTTTTGGAAACCTATGCAAGTCCTCTAATAGCCATTCTTACCAGGACTTGTTTGCAGACCTACTCACAAGCACACATACACACTCACCTTTTCTCAAACAAACACAGAGATGCAGACGTTTAGGTAATTCGTGTCTTCAGACGTAATCAACTGTTCTCAAGCCGCTTCACTTTCATAGGAATCGTGAGTTATAATTATACATTCCATCACCAGTTTTAGTAATGTTTCATCATCAAGAAAAGCAAGAATTTGCAGATTTGCAGATTTGAAACCCAATTTAGGAGGATGTATATGGAGACCATATACAAAATTATTAGAAAGAAAACAACTAATTTAGGATGTACTATTGTGTGATAAACTGTATATGTTGATATATAATCATCTGCCGTACATGGAATCCATAGCAACTACAAAGTCATTTCCCTCTGTAGTTCTAAATTCCGTCTAGGGTTACAGTCAACAATCTTAGTTATTAATTCACAACCAATAGGGAGAGAAGAGCTGAAATTTTAGAGCTGAGAATCTTTTCAAACATTTACAGCAACTGGAAGTGAAAGAATATATGTATAATTAACCAAATGAATCAATGGTTGGTAGATAATAAATACCAATTCTCTGTATGTAGAAGGACAGCATTACTGCCTCTTTTATGTCAGTCTAATCACCACAAGATATTTGTTGGCTTCTGTAAGCTAATAACTTAAGCAACAGTAAAAAAAAAAAAAGTATATGGCTTTATGTGTTTACGAGGTAGCAGAATTAGTTGCTGAATTAGTTGCTGTCTGATAAGTATGAGCTACAAGAAGTCGGCACTAGACTGTGTTTGGATAAATCTGGGGGTTTTCTATACATGAAATCATAAATAGAGTCTGTAACAAAAGACAAAAACTCTGCAAAAGCACTACGTGTCTATTTTCTTGCGGAAGATCGTTGCATGCCATCATTTATCAAGCGCCAAACTAAAACAGTTTAAAAGGGATGCTGCTTTCTATACTATTACATCAGATGTTTTTTTGACAGTACAAAGGCACTTGTCCAATTATGGTTTCATTAAATAAATCAAAGGCTGAGTTTCATGTAGGTCAAATGCTGTCAATTGATGATATAAAAGATTTTAATTGTAAAAAATAGCATTCGACGATGGGTTAGTCACTAGAAAGTTCACATACCGATTAATTAAATTTTGTTCCAACTGAAATCATTAATAGTGGACTGTAAAGAGATGCACTACTTTGAATAGTGTACAGGTGCCACATCTCTGTTTTTCTTAGTGCATATTTTCTTTTAGGCTAAATGTAAGTATATAGGTACACCCTGAACAGGTCGCCAGTCCATCACAGGGCCACACATACTTATACTCACTGGAAAATTTATCTAATGAGTTTGGACTGAAAAAGGAAACCAAAATACCTGCATGGCAGCAACGGGGGAACACACAAGAATGTGTGACAGAGCATTGTACGTAAAATTGTTCATTAGTGATGGTTTATGATTGACTGTTCAAATTCATTCATGTTTCTTTTGCATCAGAATCAATAGCTCAATCAAAACTAAACTCACTAATGTTTTAATATAATTGTGACCCGATATTAATCCAGGAATCATTATTGCAAGTAAACTGTTCCAGAAATAACATCTTAGCCAATAAACAATTTTTCATATTTTTACTCCTGTTTGACTAGTTAACATCGGCTAGGTAACATATACTGTACGTAAACACAATTTGTGTTAAAGGTAGGTTGTCTCACTGCAAGGACAAGAGGTCTTTTTGTACAGAATTTGGATTTTCTCCCTCTGTTTCGGATATTTTGGTTTCCTCCCACAGTACAAAAACATTACATTAGGAAAAAAACCTAACTGAGTAAAACGATGAAAATTTGTTTATTGGCTAAAATGTTTCTGGAAAAATGTACTGACAATGACGATTCCTGGATTAATATTAATATTAAGTTAATTGCCCAGTGAGTGTAAGTATGTGTGGCCTGCGATGGACTGGCGACCTGTTCAGAGTGTACCTATATACTTATATGTAGCCAAAAAGAAAATATATACTAAAGAAGACAGAGATGTGGCATCTGTGCACTATGGAAAGTAGTGCATCAATAAAAAGTCAACAAAAAGGTCCCTGGGTTCAATTTTCGGAGATTGAATGTTCTCACCGTGCTTGCTTGGGTTTTCCCTGCATACTCTGGTTTCCTACAACAGTCCAAAAACATGTACATTAGGTTGATTAAGGATAGAAGTGAGTGGGAGTGTTTGTGGTGCCCTCCAATGGACTGGCAACCTGTCCAGGGTCCATCCCTGCCTTTTGCCCTATGTGTTCTGGGCTAGACTCCCTGACACCGCATTAGGGAATGAGCGGGTTAGAAGATGAACGGATGTTTTGTGAAGATAATGGTGTGTGATTTTACATTGATTATTAAATATCTGCATAATTATATCTCCAGAAAACACTGTTTATTTCATTTACATTTTTGTTCTATTATATTAATCCTTGATTATAATTTAAGTTATGAATATTTCTTACTTGGGCTGCAACGCTGCATCAACCTCCTTGATTATCACATTTTTTATAATCAAAGTGCAAACATATTACAAAAAGCCGAATCACAGACAAAAAATATGGAAATAGTTTAGAGTAGGGGTCATTAGACTTGGCCCTCGAGGGCTGATGTTGAGCTCCAACACAACTGTTTGTAAGTAAGTTTGAAGTCTACCCAGCAAGACTTTAATTAGCTAATTCAGGTGTGTTTTATTAGGGTTATAACTAAACTCTGCAGGACACCAGCCATCAGGACATAGTTTGACCCCTGGTTTAGACAGAAGCCACATATTATGGTGTTAATGCTATGCACAACCAGCTTAAAATAAAACCTACTTTATATTTGAGAGTTGTTCTTGCCTGTTTCAGTTAATTACTCATTGATGTACGACGGTGCGCTGGCATAGTGGTTAGCACAATTGCCGCACAACAAGAAGGTCCCGGGTTCGATCCATGATTGGGGATCTTTGTGTTTGCATGGCGCTTACGTGGGTTTCATCCAGGCACTCCGGTTTTCTCTCATCGTCCATCTAATATGTTCTAGTTTGCTATATAATTAAGGAATAGTTTTTACCGTATTTCCCCCGTATTTATTCAAACAACAAATTAACTTTACATAGTGTATGTGAACATTTTGCAGATTATTACAAGTGTATTTATGCTTACAGTTTAATTTACAGTTTAAGTCGATACACTAAATCCTAATTACAATTGGTAATGAATCACAGTTAGCATAATTCCTAATTAACAATTTTAATTTATAGACAAGGGGTATTTGTGTGTGGATCTTTCATTAATGTATATACATTTTATTTTCAATATAGAGTATTTTTTAAGAATACTTATCTAATAGTTTGAAATGTCCCTATAATTTATTAAAAGTATTCACTATTCATGTCGGTCATCTTGATGATTTTTTTATATTGCAATACTGAACACAACAAAAGTAAATATGTAAAAATAGAAATAGCATTTTCCCCAATATTATCCAGTCGTAATTTGTAGAACATTGACTGAGGCTTTAAAGTCAAGGATAACAGTTTTACATTGCTGCAATGGATCTTACACCCTTTGTTTTACCATGTGAGTAAAAGAAACCAAATAATATCTTCACTGTAAACAGATGAAAGCATCAAGACAAAAGAAAAAATCTTATGCTTTGTATGATGATATAAAGAGACAACACACATATTTCATATCTACTATGCTACTATTTTTAATTGGAATTACTGGTGGCTCTGTAATCATCATCATCATCATCATCATCATCATCATCATCAGCAGCAGTAGATGAGGCAGTGATTGTGAAATATCGTTGTAATGAGCATAAACAAACTGAATTATTTGTGCTATCATCCATTTTCATCCAACAAAAGATATCTGGAAGAAGACCTGCATGAAGGAGATTTACCAATTAATTAAGGGAGGGAATTATTTTAGATACTTTTGATTGGAACAGAAAAGGTTAATTTTCTGAAATGGTATTTGGAGCATAAACCTACTAGCGCTTTATAAATGACGTGCCACAAATACAGGTGTTTATTGAGTGTGTGTAATAATCTTTCCAGCACAATTTTAATTGGCTTTTTAGACTTAAAATCTTTTATCTTACACTTACAGTGGCAGTTACAGCATTTCACAGTGCTTAATGTTACATACAGCAATGATCACAAAATACAGTGTAATAAAATCCAAGCAAGGATAACAATTTTTTTAAAAAAAACCTTTTTCCTTGAAAAAATAAAAAGTCAGATATAAACAAAGTTCTTTATTATACAGTCAAAAGGTTTGATTCATTTATCTTCTTACATGCTTATTCCCTAATTCGGGGTCACAGGGGTCTGCTGGCGCCTATCCCAGCACACAAATCTCGAGAGGCGGGGATACACCCTAGGTCACCAGTCCATCGCAGGGCAACACATAGACAAACAACCATTCACACACTCATTCACTCCTATGGACAATTTAGAATCACCAATCAACCTAATTTGTTTTTTGGACTGTGGGAGGAAACCGGAGTACCCGGAGGAGCAAGCGCGGGGAGAACATCTTGTTTTGAGGCAACCATGCTATCCACTAGGCCACCACGCTGCCCTTGTTATGACTAAGTAACACTTTCCTTGTTAAGCTATACGACGCTCTACATAATTGTTGTATGTGCTCACATTTTAATCTGCCCATCTGTTATGACAACCAGACATCCCAGGTTACAGGCTAAATGTCTGTAATCCGGGGGAAATTCCAACCCATTCCCAGTCAGACTCGGAAATTTTACGTCACCCTCAGCATGCCTCAACCTTACTCATGATTCCCTGCGTCACCCTTTTCCTACACAGTCCAGATCCTTTTGTCCTCAGCAGCATGTGATTCCCAAAGACGTCCTTTAAAATGTTCCAGATCCCACATTCTTTAGCTTTCCTCTCTAGCCTGTTCAAGCACATTGTTCTTTTACTGCAGGGTGCCACTGGCAAGCTGTGTCTGCCTTCTGTCATCTTTAGGCCGGCTCCTATTGTGCCTTATCAGCTGACAGGTTGGCTAGACACACACAACCTCTCTTTCAACCTGGTAAGCCTTAGAGACATGTGTTTGCACTAAAGATTGGCTCTGTGTTTAAGCAAGCATGGCATGGATTCAGGCCTCGATATCAAGCCAAACGCAAAATCCTGTAATCTCCCCACTAGCAGTATTATATAACTGTGAATGATTCCTCGATTTTGTCTAGATAGATATGTTATTAAAGAAACATGTCCTTGTTTTAAAAAGCGCATTGGATTCATTGGTTGTAAAGGATTAGTACATTTCCGCACATATGTTGTAAAAGGCCGAATTGTGTTGGCTGTGATTCTAAGAATGATAGTGTTGCTAAATTTAAAATGTAGCCATGCCAGTTTCCTGCTGTTTCTTTGCCTGTTTAATCCTTCACCTCATTATCGGCAGGGCTATGCTGCTGCACCAGCATTAGTTGTTTCCGTTCAATCATCAAAACCTTCACATTGCATGGCTTCCCGATACCCACTTTCATTACATATATCCATTTAGGTCTTCCTCTTTCCCTTTCTCCTTTCTTCTGCTCTGGTCAGAAAAAAGCCTTAGTAAACATATTCAATCTGCGATAGCTGTTTAAATATAGTGCCAAGAAGCATAAGGAAAACTTTGATAAACACACTGCAATTAGTGTAAAGCAAAGGGAATGTCGAACAAAAGGAGAATTTTCTATTCATTTGTTTCACCTGATCCTATTCCCAAATTTAAGTGTCGAGAACTTCAGAGGATACACGGTTGATAAGCTCAAAGTAACCACAGCGGATGCTTTATAACAATGTGGTTTGGTGACTCCTGATCATGATTAAAGGTAGGACCAAATGTCATCAGTCTCCATAGAAAAACAACAGGATTAAAATTGTTCTGTGGAACTTCTAGCATTGAAATATCAACTGATAGCTATTCTAATTTAATCAGACCTTAAAGTTAAAATTAGACTTTATTATTAGACTTTAGCTGACAGTCTGATTTCATTAATATACTTACTATACTTATTAATACACTCAATAGGCAAGAATGGTGCAGGCATCGAAAACTATGTATTCATTATGGTTTGATGCTGCAGACCTGTAAAGTTCCCTCTAATATACAATAATTACTTTAGACTAAAAATAATGATCATTCACTCATCTTCTTGCTCGCTTATTCCCTAATTCGGGGTCACGGGAGTCTGCTGGTGCCTATTCCAGCGCACATAGGGCGAGAGGCGGGGGGTATGCCCAGACAGTAATAATAATCATAATAATTGCAATAATATAATAATCATTCTAATAATAATAATAATAATAACAATATTGGCCCAGTAATGATAATCTTAGAATTAACTTTACAATTTAACTTTTATTTATAAATTTTTTCCTTAATGTAAGGCTGCAAACGGGGCCCCGCCCCTCATATGACAGCAGACTGACGAAGCCCCTTCCCCACGCTGTGCTAGCTGTCATTTCAGCATGGACATGTTTGGCGTCGTCGTCCTGGAAACTACGTTGACAGGGCGATGACGTATTATTTAAGGTTACGCGACAGCAAGCGCAGGTGTGGGTAATTGGTTATGTACGGCGTGTCTCGGTTTGTTGATGTTTTTTTTAACTACTGGAACTTTGGAACTTTGGAACACTATTTGTATTTATATATGCTCTGGTGTTTGTTGCTCGTGTGTCTAAGTGTTTATTCGTCTTCGTCTTATCCCAGTGTTTTGTTTTGTATGCGCTCCGTTTTTGTCACTGTATATAATCTGCACCCTGCACTATAAATAAACGTTCACCTTCACTGCAATATGGATCCTGCTCTCGTTTCTGGACTCATGTCGTTACACTTAAAGCCATAGAGAAGATGTTACAGTCTGACTTTCAGATATTATCAAATATGCAACGTATTAATGTGATCAAAACTGGATTCTTTTTCTCAACTACAGTCAATGAAAGTAACATGCCTTGTACCAAAACTGCTTTCTTTAGAAATACAGAGTACAATGTCATTATTCCATAGCAGAGGAGATATTGATTGTTTGTCTTTGACTGATATTCCACAGGCAGGATTTGACTTCCTTACCAAAAACAGAGACATATATATATACAGTAGAAAAGACAAATAGCTCTTTAAATTGGCTCAGTTGAATCATTAGATTCTGTGCGACGTACACTTTCATTGAATGATACATGACAATTACATGTGATAAATGGGGAAAAAAATCAGTCTAAACGTTTAGATAGATGACATGTCAAGTCCGCAAACAAAGGCAGACAAGTCATCGTTCTCTCACTGGGATAAAAGAGGAGGCTGAATGAAACTGTGACGCCCATTGTCTGAGGAAAGTCTTCCAGTGTATTCATCAGATATTAATTGTTAATAATCCCAAAAAGGGAACTGAGCTTATCCTTCTCCCCCATGCCCATATTATAAGGCTTTTATGATTGTGACGGATGGTGTCAAGTCAATAGATAACATCTGATAATATTTCCCACACACAATATCAGAATAAAGAGAAGAGAAAGAAGAGAAGAAAATATCACATGCGTGTACATGATGTATAGGCTTTACAATGTCAGAGATAACACATTGTTCTTCTCATTACAGCATAATATTCAAACTACAAAATAGTTTCTTCCGTGTGCGATTAGCTCTTTGATTGACTGAAGAAGAAATCTATAATCTTGATGTTTTTGTAATGGTATAATTTCATCAGGGAGAAAGCTGGTATTTATGAATTGATATCTTTTAAGAAAGAAAGACGCATATGATGGCGTAGTGTAATGCACGATCGCCTCAGCAAGAAGGTCCTGGGTTCAATTCCCAGACAAGTGGGCCTTTCTGTGCATGTTCTCCATGTGTTTGTATTAGTTTTTAAAACTTCGGTTTCCTCCCACTGTCCAAAAACATGTACATTCGGTTGATTGCCCATAGGAGTGAGTGTGTGAGTCATCTATGTGTAGCCCTGTGATGTACTGGACTGTCCATCTTTAGCTTTAGCAAGGATAGTAATGTTAAAGTGAATCCCACTTATTGCACTACACGTTACATACTGTATATCCTTTTTTTTTTTTAGATTTTTTTTTAGATTCTTTGACAGATATTAATTCAGAATTCATAGCTTTCTTTGTGCTGTAATTCTAAAGCTATTCTAAATACTCTTACAAAACATTAATACTCTTACAAGATTATAGATTTTTTTAAACCTATCTATGTCAATCACTTTAATGGAGCAACCATTTGTGTGCTTGAAGATTGTGCTGTAATGGGAACTTCAATGCGTTATCAATGTGTCCAGTCTTATCTCTCTAAGGTTTTCCTAAGGTGATATTGACTCCTCATAGATAGAATTCTGGCTTCTGATTTTGTTGGAATGAAAACCTGCACCGACACCAGTCTTCTGGATGGGTTTATATAACACTGGTTAATTCTGTCTAATGCTGTCTAAAGTATAACTTGACCTTTAAATAGCATAAGAGGTTAGTTAGTCCAACTAATATGGCAGACACTATTCTATGCTATGTCCGACCTGGTTTATGTGACCAGTCTAAATGTTTACCAGTAAACACTTTCCACTATCATGGCTTTATGAGTATACTTCAAAATCCTCATCCTAATACAGAGCGACTAACATTTTTGTATTAGACAAACAGAGCATTAATCTATTATACCACTGATCAACTGGGCTAAGGGGCCCATCTGTAATGGCAATTGAACCCTGATCCTTCAATTAGAAGTTCAACATCTTACCCACTGTGCTACCACTATATTGAGGCAATGACTGTTGTAAAAAGCGCTATACAGATAAAATTTAATGAAATTAAACGATGCTGCCAGAAATAGAGGGTACTTAATATTTTGGGCATAATTTAATCAAGGTGAGTTTGACTTTCATGTTATAGGCATTTGTTAGCTTCCAACCCCTGATGTTCACATGACCTAAAGTATATCTAAATATATAGCTAAAGAATATAACTTCTAATGTCTGCTTTAAAGTACATAATTGCCTTCATCATGACAGAATCTTGGTTTACAATAGATTTAAAAGAGTTCAAAGATTCAGTTACAGACAAGGTTGTCACTTTTGAGGTCATCCTATGCATGTTCAGAAAAAGATGGTGACTACCTGAATAAGCGAGATTTCTCTACAGAGATTCTGGCATTACTCTATTAATTAATGCATGGTAGTTGAGGTGGTTTGGTTACAACACAAAGGAACCTTCTGCTCAGTCTCAACTAGAACTGTGAGTTCGAATCTGTGGTCATATATATAGACATCTGGGCTAACATGGACAAATGAAGAAAACTATTTAAAAATGTTATCATAATAATAAAATCTGGCATGTAGAGTTATGGGCGGTGCGGTGGCGTAATGGTTAGCACAGTCGCCTCACAACAATGAGGACTCGGGTTCAATTCCCGAGCCGGGTATCTTTTTTGCATGTTTGCATTTTCTCACTGCGCTTGTGTGGGTTTCCTCCGGGTACTCCTGTTTCCTCCCACAGTCGTTTTGTGTGATTGATTATTTCTTTGTGTTGCCCTGCGATGGACTGGTGACCTGTCCAGGGTGTACCCGCGCCTCTCGCCCTATGTGCATCGGGATAGGCACCAGCAGACCACTGTGACCACGAATTAGGGAATAAGTGGGTAAGAAAATGAATGAATGAATGCAGAGTTATTTGTTGCTTATGTTTTCCTTTGGAGTCAAAATGTTTTGATCAGATTACCATGGGAGAAGACACCCAAGACAATGTATTACTATATATTTACCCTAAATATTACTTCCTATTGTACGTTGTCATCAACAGTTGTTGTTCCATTACACACAATGAATAAAATGATACACTTTAATTCTTCCTTTAAAGGCTAAATGTTCAACAAAGTTGAATACAACATAATCAAACCTTTGGTTCACATCACAAATGCATGAGCCTGATGCAGAAACAGGGCCATGAATAATACAGACATGTTTTATTTAAAAATTAATTTTCAAAGTCAACAACAGGAATGTATACAATGCATTTAAAAGTACTTTTTAAATGCTGCATGCTGGACTTAATTTTCCAAACAGTAGCTTAATATTTAATGTTTCATTCAGGAGGAATCCGTTCTGCTTTGCTGAAATTTGTGCAAATGCTGGAATATGAGTTCTGGTTACAAAAGTGGCTAAATAGCGAGTTGCTTAATTAGGGGGCTGAAATGTCCTTTGAGATTTATTGATTCTCTCACTTATGCAGTGAATGTTTACTGTAAGGTTTCTTTCCAAAACTACTGCTAAGAGTGCCTGACCTTCAAAACTTTTTACTGTTCTAAGCTTTTTCCCATCAGCAGACAAGAAATCGCAAAGTAGGAATTAAGAAAACAGAAAAAAAAACTACACAGCCAACAGCAGTATTGCGATTTGTAGATTTTGTAAGCAATAAATTTGATTTTGCATTCTATAGAAACAGCACATTGTAGTAGTATGTTGTATTATGACCTGTATTTGACTATGATGGCAGATTCAATTCAATTGATTCGATTGTGATTATTTATGATTAATCACGTAAAATTAATGTTATTAATTCTGCTGCCCATCATTAAATATAAAATAATGAATGAATTTATTCTGTTAGCAATAATCGCGCCAGTGGCATAGTGGTTAGCACGGTCACCTCACAACAAGATGGTCCCGGGTTCGATTCCCGGGTCGGGGATCTTTCTATGCAAAGTTTGCAAGTTCTCCCTGCGCTTACATGGGTTTTGTCTGGGTACTCCGGTTTCCTCCCACAGAACATACAGATTAGGTTCATTGGTGATTCTAAATTGTCCATAGGAGTGAATGTGTGTGTGAATGATTGTTCATCTATGTATTGCCCTGAGAAGGACTGGTAACCCATCCAGGGTGTACTCCCGCCTCTCGCCCTATGTGGGTTGGGATAGGCACCAGCAGACCCCAGTGACCCCGAATTAGGGGTCTGTTCCTGGTATATCATAGTAAAGTCATGTGCAATCGTAGCACATATTTGGCAACGCTTTATATAAGTAAATTTAAAATGATTAAACATTTCAATCATGGAATGCTGCATAGTTATCAAAATGTGATACAGCTCTACTATGCTCTGCCCTGTCATGTTGTTTTTGTCACGTCTTCCTCTAGTGCGAGCGTCTCCAGCGCGTTGCCGGTGTGCAGCGCAGCTGAGTCTCGTCTTGCGCTGATTTGCGAGTGGTCATAAGCCGGCAGAATTTTCCTGGGGGCTGTTAGATCATCTTTCATTTTTCATCTTTCGCCCATTTCCCTGTATGTCCTTTCAAGCCAAATTCAAGTTCAAGTTCATGTTCATGTTCTCGTTCTCATCTCGTCTCGTTCCTGCCTTTTTTTCCCTTCACGGTATTTTCTTTAGTTTAAATCTTGTTCTTTTTTACTTTTGTTTTTTTGCCTTTTTTTCTAATAAATTGATATTTTAAACTCGCCAATCCTGCGTGTGGGTGCGCTCTTCATTCCCGATCCTGCCCCCACCCTCGTCTGACAGAATAATCCAACCAGTTTCGCACCCAGCGGATTGGCGGCAGCCCCCTCGATCGCATTCCCGCGGAGATATGACAGCCTTCGCGGCAAGTGTCGTATGTTCGTGTGGGAGTGCGCGGCATTTTTTCTTTCCCAGCCGCACTATTACAACTTTCCCAGGAGCAAGTGTGGGCTGGTGTTTGTAAGCTAAACGGGGAGGGCACTGGACTGTGTAGCCCAAGCCTGGAACAAGGACCATTGTCTCAGGGAGGACCTCCTCTACCTTTTGGCATATCTCCTCATTACATGTGACTTCCTCACCCCAGTTGAGGCCCTGGTCTTTCTGGCCCGCCCAGAGATGGGCCTGTTGGGGTCAGAGGTGGTCGAGGAGCGTCTGCCTGGTCCGGAGGTGGTCGAGGAGTGTCTGCCTGGTCCGGAGGTGGTCGAGGAACGTCTGCCTGGTCCGGAGGTGGTCGAGGAGCGTCTTGCCGGGTCCGGAGATGGTCGAGGAGAGTCTGCCTGGTCCGGAGGTGGTCAAGGAGCGTCTGCCTGGTCCGGAGGTGTTAGAGGAGCGTCTGCCTGGTCCGGAGGAGGCCGAGGAGCGTCTGCCTGGTCCTGTCGAGGAGGCCTGGGGGCCTCTGTCTGTTCCTGTCACGGAGGCCGGGAAGCCTCTGTCTGTTCCTGTCACGGAGGCCGGGAAGCCTCTGTCTGTTTCTGTCACGGAGGCCGGGAAGCCTCACTCTGTTCCTGTCACGGAGGCCGGGAAGCCTCGCTCTCCCAATTTTTCCTTCTGTGTTTTCTGGCTGAGTATTTATTTACTTTTTTCCTGTATTTGATTCATTTTTGCTTATAGCCTCAGCCTCAGGTTTTCTTAGTTCAGTTGTGTTGGCTTTTTCATGTCCATGTCCTTTTTTGGTTTGTGTGCTCATGTTTTTCCCTTTGTTTCGTCAAGTCAGGTTTTCTCGTCAGGTCATGTCAGGTTTTCTCGTCAGGTTTTCTCATCAGGTCATGTCAGGTTTTCTCGACAGGTCATGTCAGGATTTCTAGTCAGGTTTTCTCGTCAGGTTTTCTCGTCAGGTCATGTCAGGTTTTCTCGTCAGGTTTTCTCGTCAGGTCATGTCAGGTTTTCTCGTCAGGTCATGTCAGGTTTTCTCGTCAGGTCATGTCTTCTCGACAGGTCATGTCAAGTTTTCTCGTCAGGTCATGTCAGATTTTCTCGTCAGGTCATGTCTTCTCATCAGGTCATGTCAGGTTTTCTCGTCAGGTCATGTCTTCTCATCAGGTCATGTCAGGTTTTCTCGTCAGGTCATGTCTTCTCGTCAGGTCATGTCAGGTTTTCTCGTCAGGTCATGTCAGGTTTTCTCGTCAGGTCATGTCAGGTTTTCTCGTCAGGTCATGTCAGGTTTTCTCATCAGGTCATGTCAGGTTTTTTCATCAGGTAATGTCAGGTTTTTCCCCCTTTACTCAGTTATGTCAGGTTTTTCCCCCTTTACTCAGTCATGTCAGGTTTTTCCCCCTTTACTCAGTCATGTCAGGTTTTTCCCCCTTTACTCAGTCATGTCAGGATTTTTCCCCTTTAATCAGTCATGTCAGATTTTTTCCCCCTTTACTCAGTCATGTCAGATTTTTCCCCCTTTACTCAGTCATGTCAGATTTTTTCCCCCTTTACTCAGTCATGTCAGGATTTTCCCCCTTTACTCAGTCATGTCAGGTTTTTCCCCTTTACTCAGTCATGTCAGGTTTTTCCCCTTTACTCAGTCATGTCAGGTTTTTTCCCCATGTCAGGTTTTTCCCCTTTACTCAGTCATGTCAGTTTTTTCCCCCATATCAGGTTTTTCCCCATTACTCAGTCATGTCAGATTTTTTCCCCCTTTACTCAGTCATGTCAGGTTTTTCCCCCTTTACTCAGTCATGTCAGGTTTTTTCTCCCTTTACTCAGTCATGTCAGGTTTTTTCCCCCTTTACTCAGTCATGTCAGGTTTGTCCCCCTTTACTCAGTCATGTCAGGATTTTTCTCCCTTTACTCAGTCATGTCAGGTTTTCCCCCTTTACTCAGTCATTTCAGGTTTTCCCCCTTTACTCAGTCATTTCAGGTTTTTTCCCTTTACTCAGTCATGTCAGGTTTTTCCCCATGTCAGGTTTTCCCCTTTTACTCAGTCATGTCAGCTTTTTTCCCCATGTCAGGTTTTTCCCCTTTACTCAGTCATGTCAGGTTTTCCCCCCTTTACTCAGTCATGTCAGGTTTTTTAACCCTTTACTCAGTCATGTCAGGTTTTTCCCCCTTTACTCAGTCATGTCAGGTTTTTCCCCCTTTACTCAGTTATGTCAGGTTTTTTCACCCTTTACTCAGTCATGTCAGGTTTTTCCCCTTTACTCAGTCATGTCAGGTTTTTCCCCCTTTACTCAGTCATGTCAGGTTTTTTCCCCCCTTTACTCAGTCATGTCAGGGTTTTCCCCTTTACTCAGTCATGTCAGGTTTTTCCCCTTTACTCAGTCATGTCAGGTTTTTTCCCCATGTCAGGTTTTTCCCCTTTACTCAGTCATGTCAGGTTTTTCCCCCTTTTACTCAGTCATTTCAGGTTTTTTCCCTTTACTCAGTCATGTCAGGTTTTTTCCCTATGTCAGGTTTTCCCCTTTTACTCAGTCATGTCAGGTTTTTTCCCCATGTCAGGTTTTTCCCCTTTACTCAGTCATGTCAGGTTTTTTCCCCCTTTACCCAGTCATGT
>JAOTRA010057173.1:2257-17016 GCA_026260255.1 Pseudolaguvia tuberculata | reverse complement strand
CCTTAACCCACAATTGCTCAGTTGTAAAAAAAGAGACCAAATGTAAGTCGCTCTGGATAAGAGCGTCTGCCAAATGCCTAACTGTAACTAACTGTTAAGCAACTTCCTGCTGCTAATTCCAGAAAAAGGTTCTTTTACTAGGATCGCAGGTAGGCAGAGATAAGTTTTCTGATCTCACTAACATTAGATGGTCTGTCTGTAGCATCAAGTGCAACAGTCAAAGACTTGGGTGTGATCTTAGATTCCAATCTTACATTTAATGTCCATATAGATAATATTACTAAAATAGCATTCTTTCACATTAGGAATATCGCCAAAATTAGGAATATTTTGCCACTAAATGATTCAGAAAAACTAGTCGATGCCTTTATCACATCCAGGGTAGATTATTGTAACGCTCTACTTTCTGGATGTCCAGCAAAGTTCATAAATAAACTTCAGTTAGTTCCGAACGCAGCAGCGAGAGTCCTTACTAGGACCAAGAGATGCGAACATATCACCCCTGTTCTATCCACACTGCATTGGCTCCCGGTGAGATTCCGTATAGATTTTAAAATACTACTTTTAACGTAAAAAGCGCTAAATGGTCTCGCACATCAGTACCTTAGTGAGCTGGTGGTGCCCTATGTTCCGCCACGCTCACTTTGTTCAAAGGATGCGGGCTGTCTGACCGTGCCACGTGAATAAAGTTACAGCATGCGGTAGAACAGTCTACCAGTTTATGTCAGAGAATCTTCGGTGGTGGTCTGGTTGCCTTACAGATCAGGGATACCTCATGTCTGAGCCTAACTAAAAGGAGACCCAGAGGAAGGCAGTGTTAGTTGGCCAGAGTCCTTTCCTGCACTGAACTGTATAAGTATCTTACAACCTCAATATATAACCATTTTCTCTCCACCCCCCTCTTCTGTCAAGCTATACGTGCCGCCCCACCACGTTGGATCCAGAGCGTTGTGTATCAGCTTGGTCATCACATTCCCGCGACGACCTCGGATGTCACACCATTTCCAGCAACCAGAACTGTTTTCACTCACACATACACACTTGTACATTCATTTTTGTTTAACCAAAATGAGGATGAACCTGTTGAGTCTGGTTCCTCTCAAGGTTTCTTCCCACTTTAGAGTCTTTCCTTGCCACTGTCGCCCCAGATTGCTCATCAGGGACAAACTCATAATTCATCTATTTATCATTTATTCTGTAAAGCTGCCTTGAGGCAATGACTTGTAAAAAGCGCTATACAAATAAATTTGAATTGGAGTGGCATCTACATTAACATGCATCTGTTTTCTTGTTATTCAGAGTTTAACATTGGTGGATCAGCACTTGAAGGCAGGAAGACAGTCTCCTCACGACAATCCTGTCTTCCAGGTGGCCATCTGAACAAGACAAAGGAGAGACTAACTGGGAGAGCCCAACTGAGCCTGATCTCTCCCGAGGTTCTTTTTCCTCCATTCTGTAAACGATGACATTTTAATTCCGAGCAGTCACCTCTGACTTTCTTAGTTGGGGACTTATCTTTACAAAAATAAATATAATTTCATGTTTAAGTGGATTCTTATTGTTTCAAAGCAGCTGGACAGAAACAATCAGCATTGTTAAATGGCGTTACATAAATAGGTGACGTGACAACTACTGTATACTGGTTGTAAAGACTAGCGAGCACTGTTCATATCCTGCAGTGAGGTGTATGTCCATACCTTAATGTAGCTACAGTATCATTAGTAAAGTATCCAAATGAAAAACATTTTAAAATAAAATCTTAAATTCAATCATTCCAGATTTCAATGTGCAAATACATTTACTCAGTGCTCAGAGATGCATGAGAGAATAAAATAAGTTCAGAAGTGAGTGACACTAACCTCTCCCTCACCAGCTGAGCCTGATGTCATTTTACTCACACTGTAGGCCTTCTTCTTTGTGTGTGTGCTGTAAACACGTAAAACTCTGAAAGACATGCATATTTATTACACGGAATAATTTACAAAACCAAAACAGCCTTGTAGTACAGCATTACATTTGTAAGCCATGCTTTTAATATATTACCTATCGCAGCCAAGTGTTCCAATATATTGACCTAGTGGGTCCCAAGATACACCCTGCACATAGCTCTTATGGTCATTAAAAATGCTTATTTTCTGACCTGCATAAAAACATGATTAAAATTAATTTAATAGCAGAGTATTTGAATACAATGTAGTGATCATATCGTATCAAAGAATATCTATCTATACCTTTCTGTATATCCCACATGATGGCAGTATTGTCCACAGAGCCAGAAACTAGGAAATTTCCATCTTTGGTCCATGACAAGTCATATACATCCTCAATATGTCCTCTAAAACAGTAAATATTACGTAATTTAGCAGACGCTCTGGATTACAACGTAATATTGTGTAACAACCCACAAGCGCTTAAAATAAGCAGCAAAGATGGAGAGCAAAATAAAGAATAAAAATCTATTAGGTCTTTAACTAAAATACATATGACCTGAGAGTCTTGACTACATTCCAAGTTTCCTTGTTCAGCTGAGTGTCCTCTTCCTCCTGGAAATTGGGGGTTTGCTCGACTTCTTTACTATCATTATTCTTCCACAATAAAATTGCTGCATCTGAACAAATAAAAGTAAACTTTAAACCACTGCAAATAATCTTTAATCAAAGATCATTAATACTCCATATACTGCAACTTTATTATTATCATCAATTTTTTTTAAATATAAATTATGGTCTTGCATCAACCCCTGCAATTCACACTGTGTGCTGGGACAGGCTTCAGCAGACCCATAAATGGATTGATTGATGAACGATTGAGATTAATTGCTTAAACTGACGTAAATATCATCTGAAACTCACAGAACCTAGGTAAAGAAAACCTGGCTTAGGGTAAAGGTGTGCATCATAGCTGGGATTTCTGCATGGTTGTTTGTACAAGTTACAAATTTAGCATTTTAAATGATCACATTCATCAATATCAAAGAAGTAAATTATGATGCATATACAATGTACAGCATTTAAATGTGTTAGTGATTTTTTTACAGGTTATAGAACCAACTTAAAAAAAAAAAAAAAAAAAAAAAGGATGTAATACATACCATCTCCTCCAGAGGCCAGCAGCTCTGCAGTGGGAGAAAATCGTACTACATTCACTGCTTTTGTATGTCTTGCTAAATTCGAGAGGAATTCCACTACAGCCTTTCCATCTGGGCCCTTGTCGACACGCCACATCTTTAACAAATCAGAGAAAAGTATATATATTTTTATAAAAAGCGTGTACCTGTTCACATGCATTATTGACAGTTTCCAGTAAAATCAAACAGACATGAAACAAAGACAACATTGAAAGTATTGTTGCATCTGCATGATGTTGGTCTGCTGATTTCAACAGCAAAACACCCTTGCCTGTTAAGTTTATATAAAGCAAAATATATGTTTAAATTGTGGAATGGTTTTTCACATTTACTGCTAAACACCAGACTGAAGATAAGGGCTTTTTGAAGATCTTTATAAAAACCTATTAAGACCTATTGTAAATGGGAGCAAGAGTAATTTATTTCTGGTGTCTCATTCCCCTTTATGGCTTTACACAATTTACAGCAAACACATTTAAATTTGAATAAATAACACTTGTTTATAGTTACATTCCTGTGAGACAAGTTGGATTCCACAAGATACATCGAGAGCTCACCAAACCCCATGGACTTGTGCTTTTATATGTAGATTTCCACTTACGCGTACTGTGGTGTCCACTCCAGCGGTAGCTAGACGATGAATTTTGCCTTCAGAATTGTGTTGAAAATCCAGACTGTAAACTGGCTCCTTGTTGTGCCAGGCGATTTCACATGTTACCACCTTCATTCTGATCCTAATATACAACAGAATCTGAGGAAAACTGATGACATGGAAACAAGCTATACCATGTAAAAGCTCTTCTGAAAACAAACTGTTGTTACTTCCTGTTTAATTCTTAAAACTAAAAATAAATTACAATTATTTGAGAATAGAAACAAGCCGATTATGACGAAATTACAGCAGGTTCAGTGTCAAGTCTGGTGATAGTCTAATATCACTGATTACTATTAATCCAATCAAACAAGTGTTGGGTGGAGCAGTGGTGTAGGAGTTAACACAGTTGCTTCACAACAAAAAGGTCCTGGGTTCAATTCCCAGGCCGGGGATCTTTTTGTGCAGAATTTGTTGCATGTTCTCCTCGCGCTTGCTTGGGTTTCCTCCGTGTACTCCGGTTTCCACCCACAGTCCAAAAACATGCTGATTAGGTCAAGTGGTGATTCTAAATTATCCATAGGAGTGAGTGTGTGAGAATGGTTGTTATCTATGTGTTGCCCTGGGATGGACTGGTGACCTATCCAGGGTGTACACCCACCTCTCGCCCTGTGTGCTGGGATAGGCACCAGCAAAACCTAGTGACCCCGAATTAGGGAATGGGCAAGAAGGTGAATTGCTTAAAAAAGGTAAAATCAAAAGATATTTTCTATTGATATGAAATTAGTTACGGTTTTCTCATCTGCATTTAAAAAACCGCTTTTTTAAAAATATGATGAGCAGAAACATTCAGCTAATATGCAAAATATACCGTGAACCCAAACCATTTTAAACTGAGTTTGCGCATGCGTGTAACGTTAATATCTAGTCAGTCTGTATACTACCACTGAATAACAATTATTAACAGCAGCTTTAGCATGCAAAACAAAAAAAGTTTATAAAATCAAATTAGCTAATTACAGAATCGGTTTTATTACAAACTAAAATATATTTGAAGGAAGAACAAATTACAGTATCAAAACTTCGAAAAACACAAAACACGCATCTAAAATAATCCGTAACATTAACTGCTCCTGTGTAAATTAGTGACTAATAAAACAAAATACTTGGGGAAAACTAGCAACTGAGAAATGTTTTCAAAACATACTGAATTCTGTTCCTCTGTTCTGGCAGAAACCAGACTAACAGGCCAGAGTTCAGCACTGTTCCATACAATACTGACCAGTTTAAGCAATAAGTAGAACCACAATACTTATTATAAGTGGGACACTTGTTCCAAATATAATGCGCAAATAAAGTTGACTTACCGCACAAACTGAAATAAAATGAGGACCGTGGGGGGAAAAAATCGGCTTCCCGCTTACTTCTGACTCACTTCCACCAAAACACAGCTTTTCCCGCGCTGGTTTATATGGTACATTTCTACATCCGGTTTCATTGGGATGCCAGATAGCGACAATTTAACCACTTTTACTTTTTTTGATAGGCTGCAGCGATTACGGAAAAATTGTAGTTAAGTAGTTTTATACAGTAGTTAAAGAAATAACAGGATATTTATTTAAATGCATCATAAATGATATGAAACACATGAAATACATTAAAGCTGATCTTACTAAACTGTTCCAACTAATTGGTTAGATTTTGCATTCATTCCTTCATTCATTCATTCATCTTCTTAAACACGTATTCCCTAATTCGGGGTCACTTAGGTATGCTGGTGCCTATCCCAGCACACATAGGGCGAGAGTCAGGGGTACACCCTGGACATGCTCCATATCAGGGACACACACACACACGCACACACACACACACACACACACACACACACACACACACACACACACACACACACTCCTATGGGCAATTTAGAACCACCAATTAACCTAATCTACATGTTTTTGCACTGTGGGAGGAAACCAAAGCACTCGGAGGAAACCCACACAAGCCCAGGAATCAAACCCAGGACCTTCTTGTTGTGAGATTTTTATTGCTTGTTTTATTTATAAACGTGGTTTTACTTTTTCCTATATTCAGGCTTTAACCTGACCAAGCTGTGGTTTCACATTGAAAAAGTCTAATAAATGTATGTTGCAGTTGACATAGTTCCAATAATTATTTTCGCTTTACTCAATATATTCATATATGGAAATTGTTCATTCATCTTTTGTCTATTGTATTGATTCAACAAATTCAAACAAAAATGGTTTTATTTCTATCTACAGTGTAATAAAATGTTATTTTTTTGCTAATTGTTACCTTTTGCAACATAAGAAGACATTTATGTTTGCTCTTTCATTTTAGCTGTCTGTTTTGTGTTTTTGCTGTTTCTAATCTATACACACGTATACACCCCAGCTAAACATACCTTATTTTATTTCCATTCATTCATTCATTCATTCATTCATTCATTCATTCATTCATTCATCTTCATTCATCTCATTACAAGCTTATTCCATAATTGTGGGTTAGTGCTGGAGTGGTGGGGGTGTGCTGGAGTCTAGCCCAGTGCACATAGTGCGAGAGTCGGGGTACACCTTGGACAGGTTGCATGTCCATCTCAGGGCCACATAGGCAAATTACCACTCACTCCAAAAACCAAAAAGTTTTCATCAAACTTCAACAATACGGTACGTAAATCATGTCTACCGCCCAGCTTGTCCAGTGCGTTCAGTGTAGGATGTTTAGCCAGTCTTCTGCTGTTAGCAGCAGTTATTTAAATGTGACAGGTGTGTGCTAGTTAGCATGCTGATGGATAAGATTGTAGAGTTAAAGGAGCAAATCCAGTCTTTAGAGAAGGTTAGTGACTGTAAGGGTAGTGCAGTAATGGTGACAAACCGGCAGCATAGTCACTTAGCCAAAGCTAAAGCCAAGGCTAAAGCTAAAGCCAAGGCTAAGTCATCGGCGCGCACCACAGAGACTCGCGTGACGTATAAATCTGCCTTCTTCAGCGATGCACCCGCTAAGAGTAATAAAGGAACTCTGGTTATTGGAGACTCCATAGTCAGGCACGTCAAATTAGCCAGACCATTAGGGTCTCCAGCGGCCATAGTTAAATGTATTACTGGAGCCAGAGCACCGGACATAACGGCCAATCTTAAGGCCAGCAGAGGTTTTCTAATGTAGTGGTACATGCGGGGGCCTACGATAATCACCTTTGCCAGTTGGAGACGACTAAAGCTAATTTTATAGAGGTGTTAAATTTGGCGAAGGAAATGTCCAATGTCGTAGTATGCTCTGGTCCCATTCCAATGCGACGGGGCGACGTAGCCCGTAGCTGGTTATGGTCGTTAAACCACCGGATGTCCACGTGGTGCGCCGAAAATAAATTAACTTTTATTGATAAATGTCGAGTGTTTGACTGTAAACATGGCCTGTTGGTGTCCATCCCACTCAGGAAGGGGCTGCTATCTTGTCATGCAACATAGCCCATAGTCTTAGGACAGACCTAGTTAATGGCTGACTGTCCAGAGCCCAGACCATGAAGCAGGTGGTCAGGTTAGTCCGACCACCTGCTTGCTGCTTAGAGTCGTCATCTAGGACACCTAAGACATTTAGTATTGAGACTGTGTCTGTTCCTCGAGTTAGACATAGGTTTAGAAATAATCAGAAAGTGTGTTTTAATAATCAAAGATGTCAGGGTTATGTTAGGGTTACTCATTACGTCATGACATAATGATGCATTAACAAGTCATTAATTCATGTTACTTCATAAGTAATTAATAGTAAGTTAACACTAATGTGCCTTATTTTGCATCATTATATCCAAGATTAAATTACATACTCATTATTATGTTAAAAAAAAAGGTTGGTTTAAACGTCAAACATTAAATCAAGGGGCAAGATAATTCTGCAAAACTAAAAGTATTTAAAACTGTTTAGAGAATAAAAGTAACATTATACACAACGTTAGACATGACATTTTTTTTACGATTTATATTAACAAAACATTGTTAGACAATTGTGGGAATAGTTCAGTCAAAAATTAAAATTGTCATGTACTCTTCCTTAAGTAGTTCTAAACCTGTATGAGGTTTTTCTTCTGCTGAACACTAAGGAAGCTATTTGGAAGAATGTTTGCAACCAAGCATATCTCAGCCCCCATTGACTACCATAACATTGTTTCCTACTATGGCATTTTTTGGTGTGCTATCCCTTAAAGCAAATAGTATACCTCACTTCTTTGATACATCAAGAAGGACACTGCTCTTTAACTTTTTTTTATCATGTCTTTCTCAAATTTTAAAAGGTGGCGCTGTCACTGCTGTGTACTCTTCAGGGTTTGCTGTCAACGTTTTGTTGTACGATTCAGCTTTAGTGAAACCACCATTTACCAGATGTAACACTTTTTTAACGTTTGATGGAATCTTCAGGGTTTTTTACTGTAAGGGAAAGAAAAAAAATTATGTTTTTACCAATAAAACAAGATGAGAATTATTTTAATAATGAGAATTAGAATTTTGGTGTATGCTATTGCTTTAAGAACGGACTATAAAACCAAAATGTGGTTATGACAAACCTAATTCTGTTGTAAAACAGTTTGCATCGCTTTCAGTTAAGGGTATGTTCTTTTAAATATTGTGCAAGGAGCTACTAAAAATTGAGCTTTAACAATGTCACAAGCATTATGATATCCAAAAGAGTTTTTCCCTCTCACTAATATTTGGATATTAAACTTGAACATGGAAACCTTAAAATGGCCAATACCCAGACCAGTGCACTAAACAGTGCCCTGACTTTTGATGTAGAGAGCTGACGGAGTTAAAAACACAGTTCTAAATTAAATTAGACACTGTAGACAAACGAGGTGCATTGTATACTGTGATGAATACTATATTCTATTTGCCACACTGTGCAGAGAACAAAAAAAAATCATACAACAAAGTATCACGATTAATTTAAACACATACCTAAAAAATAGCTTTCAAATAGGGCTTGAATTGAGCCATTAGGCCTTATTTCAATTAAGATTTTCATGTAGCCTAGCTTTTATAAACGTCCCTTAGAATAAAACCTGGCCATTCAAGTTTGCAATTCTAGCAAAAGTACATCAAATAACATGCATGTGACAAATACTTACCCTATTCACTGATCTGTAGTCGCTCGTTGTGGTAATTTATCTCACAACGCGTTGTCTTTCTATTCTTGTTCATCTGCTCAAATTTGTTGATTGGGCAAAGCTTCGTCATCGCATCGTCATCATGGTCTAATGACATAGTTTGAATTTATTTGACTGTAATTCTACCTCTAAACACTACGTGAAGCTCTGGTGGTGTAAGAATTTATAGCTGCACTGCTCTATTCCTTGCCTCTCGTTTTGCCAGTGTGTCTCGGGAGTCTCAATCACAAGTCAGGAAATACGAGCGCTCTGGGAAATCACGCATAGAACAAACACCAGAACTTTGTCATGACAGTTTATTCATGCAGAGATCTCCAAAGTAACATACGAAGGAGTCCAATATATATATAGCAAGAAAGGAGGAACTCAGAACAAAGCAGTTGGTTAACTCCTTCAGAGAATAATGGACAGGAAACCCCCCTGTGCCTGTATCTACAGACATAACAGACAGGAACCCAACACCCCTGAGCATGATTTACAGATAACCTCTTAAGGACCGGATATTTGGTTCTGACTATTTGTGTGCGAAATGAAAATGTGCTGAGGTGTGCAAAATACAGAAGCGTAACACAAAAGGAGCACACATGTACATGATCTCACATAATCATAAAGAATAACACACAATAAAACAAGTTACAGGAAAAGAGGATAAACTAATCTCTTCAATCCCCTTTTTATCCTAAATAATAATGCAGGATAAAGAAAACCTTCATTCAATAAGCAATCACACTATTTCTACATATTAGTATAGACTGTGCTCCGGTCGAGTTGATCGTAGTCAGGATCTCGATGACGAAGTGTGCTTGTAGCGAAGACCCGAGGAAAAGGCTTGGACCATTGCATACACACGATCCATCAGACATCTGAACAGACATGGACCAAAGAGAAACAGTAACACAATACAGACAATCATAGGTAAAATCATAGTTCAACGGGGTCCACTCTCCTCCTAATCTATTCCCACAGTCCAGACAGTGAGGGAGGTGTCCAAAAATGTAACAGAACCAAACTACAATTGAAGTGTATGGCATCAGGTGAGGTGTATCTTATCTGTTGGTGATATTGAAGCTCTGATGATCAGGGTAGGGCACCGACTATCCCCTATTTTGCCTAAGGTGGCTGCAGCTGGCCAGTTGGCGCCGCAAGAGAGGATCCCTGTAAGGAGCTATAGCTGCCCTAAGGACAGAGTAAAGCATTCACAATAATCAGAAGTTCATTGGTTAGTATAGTTAAATGAGACACTCCTTCAACCGGGTTCATGGATCCACTGTGGAAAAAGATCAGTTAATACAGCAGTTTTAGTAACAGCGACTATTTCTGCAGGTTCACTATAGAGAGGTTGGTCAAAATTGTCCTCTCCTGACTTTCTAAATAATTTTACTAGGACTTTGGAACCTACTTTGAATAGGTGTGTTTGTTCCTTCGGAATTGGAGGTCTTGCCCAATTAGTTAGCTCCCAGTATTTGTTAAATTGTGTTATCAAACCTGCAGAGTATTCAGAGAGATGTACTTGGAGGTCACCTGTCCCCACAGCCTGAAGTCTTCTATGGACATGGCACCGGAAACAGTCTGTCCATGACAATAACATTGGGAGATAGGTTATTTAAACCTGTCTGTGGCATCATTCTCATATCAGCCAATACTATGCTCAGGCAATCTTTAGTGGTGAGGGTCTGCATTGCTTTACGTAGCTTACTTTTGATTGTACGGTTTGCCTTTTCTACAATTCCAGACAATTGTGGATTATAGGGAATGTGAAAACTCCAGTTAATGCGAAGTTCTTTACATAATAGCTGGGTTACCTTGGATGTAAAAGGTGTTCCTTTTTCTGAATCAATACCTTTGGGTACCCAATACCTTGGAACGATTCCCTTACACAAAATACGTACTACAGTCCCTGCGTTTTCTTTAGCGCATGGGAATGCTTTTCAAGCCATTTAGAAAATTTATCGACCATTACAAGTAAGTAACGATATGGACCCCTCTTGGGCAGATGTGTGAAATCGATTTGCCAATCCTGAAAGGGTGTGTCTGGTGTAGGTATGTATTGGTGTTGTGCATGTGCTTTAGATGGACTGTTTTGCGCACACGTCAGACATGAGTCGAGGATACTGTCTGTCCTAACAGATGATTTCTATATACAAAAAATTGTGATATCATTTCTTTTACCCATCTTCATCCGCGATGCGTGGGGCCATGAAACTTGCAGACGAGAAATGGAAGACAATGGGCAGGCAGACAGAGGTGACCATCAGGCAGGACACGCAAGCCGTCAGGAGAGTCAATCGCCCCCTCTACATCCCAGAATTGCCTGTCAGAGTCAGTAGCAGAGAGTTGAATGTGGTGTAAGTCAACTCCAGGAAGGATAGCACTCTGCAAAGGAGAACAAGAAACAGCAGAGATATTCAGGAAGGGAGGGTAGGCCCCTGACTGAGCGGCAACTTTAGCGAGTTTGTCAGCCAGGGCATTACCCAAAGCTTCAATGGTTAGATCATTAAAATGAGCCTTGATTTTAACAATGGATAATTTACTTGCTTTGTGGTACGCTTCAATCAGATCCTGGACCAGGGATGCATGGGAAATGGGCTTGCTATCCGCTGCCATGAAACCCCTCATGGACCAGATAGGGCCAAAGTCATGACAAACACCGTAAGCATACCTATAGTCTGTGTAAATGGTGACATCCTGATCAGCAAAAAGGATGCACGCTCTGGTTAGGGCGAACAGCTCAGCTGCCTGAGCTGACAAACGGTAATGCATAGGTCTCAATGCAGCGGTCAGGAGGTTCCACTACAGCGTACCCTGTAAGATAAAGACCATCTTGCGGTTTAGAGCAAGAGCCATCAACGAAAATAACCCTATCAGATGGAAGTGGTGAGGAAGACAAGTCAAGTCGGATGCTGGTAGAGTGGGTAATTTCAGAGAGGCATTAGTGGGTGACATCACCCAGGAGTGTGTCATCCTGGGTCTGTAAGAATTTAGAAAGTGTATCAGCTATAGTAGAGAGAGAGGAAGTAGATTGAATACTTAGGTTCTCGGTTGACAAAAGAATAGTTTCGTAACCTGATCTCCGCTGGGCAGACATATGTTGTGTGGTTAAATTTTGCAAGACTTGTTTTACTTGGTGTGGTGAATATAAGTTAAGAGAATATGAAAGTACAATTTTTTCAGCGTCTGTCACCATCATTGCACATGCAGCTACTGCTCGGAGACATGCAGGAAAAACTTGTGCCACCGAATCAAGGGTTTTGGACAGGTACGCGCAGGGGCATAACCTTCCCCATGGTCCTGGGCCAATACAGCAGCCGCTGTCCCACCATGTGACACTACAAAGAGGTGAAATGGTTTAACATAGTCCAGTAAGCCAATTGCAGGTGTAGCACATATAACGCGTTTGAGAGAGTCATACGCCACAATGTCTGGAGTCCATGTGATGGGCCTGTTCATCGGATCTGTGTGTGAGATGGCAGCCATTCCCAATGGTTTGAAGACGCACCCAGTGGAGCTCACTCAAAACACATTGATAGAGCTTGGCTGACGTACAAAATGAGTAATGGAGACTAAGGACAGAGAAGATTCCAAACGAACACCTCTCACTCATAGAGTGGACTCACTGGTTTGGAGAAAAACATAGGGACTACTTGGGTGCATAATAAAAGACATTTGCCAGTGTAAGATATAAATAAAATACATGTTAAAGTACATGTTAACTTGAACCCTTGATTTAATGTGTGCTGACATGTTTTTTACATGATGACTACACTAATGAGTTTGTAATTTAATCTTGGATATAATGGTGCAAAATAAGGCACATTAGTTTTAAGTCACTATTAATTACTTATAAAGTAACATGAATTCATGACTTGTTAATGCATCATTATGTCATGACTTAATGAGTAACCGTAACATAACACTGGCATCTTTAAACAAGTATCAATTACACATGTTTTTTAAGCTTGTCTAAATAAGATTTTTGGTGGTTTGTAAAGAAGAGCAGAGGTCCTGTTGCTGCATTTGGTTGGAGAAGAAACTGAATGGTAGGAGGAAAGTTGAAAGGTGACCTAAAAGAAGAGCAAGAACACAAGACAAACATCTGACTTCAGTCCTAACTGCATAACTTCAGGCTGTGCTGACACTGATTTTAAATTGGGAAATTGCATCTGCTTAATGAATGCTTTATTGTAGAACGGCAACAGTTGAATCACTCCAAACATGATGAGACAATTGTTTGTAGAGTTACAGTTTGGCATTTGGCAGACGCTCTTAGCCAGAGCGACTTGCATATGTTTGTTTTTTTTTTACAACTGAGCAATTGTGGGTTAAGGACCTTGCTCAAGGGCCACAGTGGTTGCTTTGTGGAGGTGGAAATCAAACATAAGGAGACAGAGGAGACATGTTTCTCAAAAGTAAGTCGACTGTCTAAACAAACACCCAGATTCCTGATGCACATAGATTCATAGACCACCAATCTATCCAAAGAGGGATAATTAAATTTGAATCTAACTGAAGCCCCCACAGGATTCATTCATTGACAAAAGCAACTGATGGTCAATAGTGTCGAAAGCCTCAGTTAAATCTAAAAGAATTAAGATCATCGGGTCACCTGCATCAGTGGCAACAGGATATTGTTTAACACTTTCAACAGAACGGATTCATTCATTCATCTTCTTACACGCTTATTCCCTAATCCGGGGTCACGGGGGTCTGCTGCGCCTATCCCAGCACACATAGGGTGAGAGGTGGGGGTACACCCTGGACGGGTCGACAGTCCATCTCAGCAGAACGGATTCAGTGCTATAAAAAGGTTTAAAGCCTGATTGAAGAACTTCTAGAATATTATTAGTACTCTAATAAAGGTTTTTTGAAAAGTTGAGTTACAGTAGCTAGTTTATGGCTTGCCAGAACCACACCAGATGATTAGCATTTGTTCAGTAAAGAAAGTAGAGCAGGGCAGACAGACTCAGTTACCAATTTAAAATGCTGAGGGTGAATTATATCATCAGGGCATAATGAGGGTTTGATGGAATTAATAAAATCCTTGACTAGATCCAATGAAATAAGATTAAAATTTTCCCACACCCACACTGATGATGCTTGGAAGATATCAACCAGGACAAGGCTGTCATTGTCAGAGTGGGTGGGGGGAGCAGGATCGGGGATAAAGAGCGCACCCAAATGCAAAATTAGCGGGAAAAAGGCAAAAAAAAAAAAAAAAAAAAAAAAAAAAAAGAGAGATTTAAACTAAAGAAAATACCGTAAAAATAAGACGTGAACAAAACCTGACGTGAACAGACAAGACGAGACAAGATCGTGAACATGAACTTGAGCATGGGGAAAAAAACCATTCAGGGGAAAAGGCAAAATTATCCAACGGCCCCCGGAGAAAACTGCCGGCTTATAAAATGCACGAATCAGCGCTTGACGAGACACACACACACACGAGAGCGCTCAAGCACAGCCAAGCCCGTGCGCACGCGTTCCCCTCCGGACCAGGCAGATGCTCCTCGACCACCTCAGGACCAGTCAGACGCTCCTTGACCACCTCAGGACCAGGCAGAAGCTCCTCGACCACCTCCGGACCAGGCATACGCTCCTCGACCACCTCCGAACCAGGCATACTCTCCCCGACCACCTCCGGACCAGGCATACGCTCCTCGACCACCTCCGGACCCGGCTGACGCTCCTCACCTACCTCTAAACCCACCAGGCACATCTCTGTAACTGTAAATTCACACAAACACACCTGAATTGTGGGTCAGGGTTCATGCTGCAGGCCCATTTTTCAGTCCATTTGGAAGTTTTTGCCACTTCGAACAATCATCACACTGAAGCCAGATTTGCTCTGACTCTTTCCTGTGAAATTA
>JAOTRA010057167.1:0-17022 GCA_026260255.1 Pseudolaguvia tuberculata | reverse complement strand
GTATATATTGTATCTTTCTACGGACTCCCTGTGTAAAGATACACACCTTTATGGACAATAAGCCAATTGCCTACATGATGTGTTATGGGAGTGTCCTTACACAATACAAATTTTTCTAGACAGACGTCAAAGTCTGATCTAAGAATAAAATTCACAGAATGCTTTTAAGTCTAAATGTGAGTGCAATACAGCTCTATAGGTACCGGTGAAATCTGTCTACCGGTTAAGCCAATGAAACTATAAGACATGGATCAGAAAAGGGAGAGCTCAGGGAATGAAAACACTGCGTAATGTTTCTGCCTGTAAAAGATAAAACATGACTGAATTAAAAAGCTTTTTAATTATAATAAGAAAAAAAAATTAATACACTGTAATTTGTTGACGTTGATCATTTGGCTGTAGTAATGTACTTTAGATTCGACTAGATCATTGGTTCGATTTCTATTTAAAACATATTATTGAAACTCCTTAGAATTGTTCTAAGATTAAAAGCTTAACGTGTATCTATAAATATCTATTTGTACATTTGTACTTTATGACGCAATCGAACCACTGCTGATGAAGCAAATTATTTACCTACTAATAGTGAAATTATCTTCATTACTTGTAATTTATAAAACGTTGACTTATATAACAACTTAAATAATAATATTAGGAAACTTTATTTTCCAGCACTTTTTTGGAGAAACCAGTTCTTGCATTAAAGAATACATAAATATTTCAACATATGGGCATACTGTCTGTCAAAAAAGTTTATGTTCTAGAAATGATTTGATTGATTACTGATTTCATTCATTCTTATTCTTACCCGCTTATTCCCTAATATGGTGTCACGGGGGTCATAGGGCGAGAAGCAGGGGTACACCCTGGACAGTTCACCAGTCCATCGCATGGAAACACTCAACCATTCACACACACACATTCACTCCTATGGACAATTTTAGAATGACCAATCGACCTAATCTGCATGTTTTTGGACTGTGGGTGGAAACCGGAGTAGCCTGAGGAAACCCACATAAGCGCGGGGAGAACATGCAAACTCTGCACAGAAAGATCCCTTGACCCTGGGACCTTCTTGTTGTGAGGCGACCGTTTTTTGTTGAGAATAAATAGGTTCTAGAATATTTGACCTGACCCGGTGCTCCTCAAGAATGAAACACTTATCCAGTCCATATAATATATAGCTCCATATCATAGAACAGGTTGTGCCCTGACTGACCTTACACCCCCTTAATGCTCACATAAATGCCAAGACACCACCAATCTGGCACACTATCAAAAGATCTGTGAGATGCTATAGGATTGAACCAATAATTTTAATTATAGATAGATGAAAGTGTTTATTTGTCCCATATACATTAGAGCACATACCCCAAATCAGGAAGCTGCAGCCAAGATACAGGGAGCCGGGAAAGAGTTAAGGGCCTTGTCCAACGCGTGGTCTTAAATCCAATTCTTTTTCAATGTAATAACCCTTAACAAGCAAAACTATTGTTTTATTTATTGTATTATTATATTATTTATTATTCGATTTCTAGTTTTTGCCCTTAGATGCCCATATTCATGGAGACATTTATTACAGTTGTACAGTTGAGCAATTGAGGATTATGGGACTTGTAAATCGAACCCTGATCTTTCAATGAGCAGTTCAGCTGCTTAACCACTAGGTTACCATTTCCCGAATATGAATGCTATAGACTGGATAGTGAGGTAAATAAAGGATTAATTAAGATAAGACTTTACACTAATCACGTTATACGTTAAGGTAGCAGAAACACATACAGTATATCTGTCGTCCTGACCTTCATGTCTTGACTCGGTTTAGATACTTCAAGTGTACATGTAATCTGTGCATCTTGTTTTAGTTTATGAACAATGTTCACTTTGCAGATGTTTGGCTCTGGTGCAGTTGCTCAGTTAGTGCTCAGTGAAGGATCTCATGGCATCTTTCTTACTGTCAACTTAGCCTTTGGTTTTGCAGCCACACTTGGAATATTGGTGTGCGGCCAAGTCTCAGGTAAGACAATCGATTATATTATTGTGTAGCTATTCATTTGGAAAAATATTTATTTAATATACATTTTTATTGATGAATAATTAGCATTCACTGGTCATGAATATTTAATGAATCTTTTGCCACCAATTCCACAGGAGGCCATCTGAACCCTGCTGTAACATTTGCTCTCTGTATTCTTGGAAGGTCAAAATGGAGAAAATTTCTGGTGTACTTTTTCTTCCAGACACTTGGTTCATTTTTTGGTGCTGGTATCATTTTTGGCATGTATTATGGTATGTATTCTAAAAGAATGAATAGTGTCAAATTGCTGTCTATTGGAATAATCATGTTTTTACAAATATTTCTTTCTTATCGTAAGATGCTATTCAGGCATACCAAAGAAAAGAAGGTAACCTACCATTTGGAATCTTTGCCACTTACCCAAACAACCATCTTAGTACCGCCAATGGCTTTTTTGATCAGGTAAGTTGCATTACATCTTTTTTTTTTTTTTTTGACTCATGATTTGGTGTAACTTAATCATTCATTAAGTACTTTTGATTAGAATATACTTATGAATAGATTTCAGAATGAGAATATTTATAATGTATTTTCGAAAGGTTGTTGGTGTACTGTACGTCACCGTTCAAACCATGAACATCAACAAAAAAAAAACCCCATATCTGACATGGTACTTTTATCTCACAGCTTTTTCCCTTATCATTTTTATAGGTGATAGGAACAGCTGCCCTGATTGTCTGCATCCTAGCAATTGTAGACCCATATAACAACCCTGTCCCACAAGGACTTGAGGCTTTCACCGTAGGTATCACTGTACTTGTCATTGGGTTATCTATGGGCTTCAATTCTGGCTATGCCGTAAATCCAGCCAGGGATCTGGGACCTCGTCTTTTCACCTCCATTGCCGGCTGGGGGGGCCAAGTCTTTAGGTAAGTTAATCTAATTGAACAGCTTTGTGTTTTGTGATAAATGTATATTTTGGTAGTATTATAAAAAATATAAATAAAAATATCTTTTTTTTTTAACAGTATGGGAAACTACTGGTTTCTGGTGCCTATCTTTGCTCCGTTCCTGGGTACCATTATTGGAGTGATTTTGTACCAGTTGATGGTAGGCTGGCACACAGAAGGAGAGGCACGGGACAAAAAGAAGGAAACTGAAGATTTGAATGTCAAGCTGAATGATATTGATTCTTCAGCGCCCTAAAATGTGTTGATCAACACAACCACTAGGCCTACCACTGTTTTGCTCAAGATTCATGCAGATTCCGAGTAATAATACACTTTCAGGAGGTTTTCTCATCTATTGTGTAGGAAATCTGCATAAAGAAAACGTTGAAGAGAAAGTGCCAGAGTCTTTGTGTTATTATCATGACATTTTGTACACAAAGTTGTTAAATTTCAGTTTTGTAAATATATTTTTGTCAAATATTCTGCATTCTGTCAAGCAACAAACCAATAAGTCATTGATAAACTAGATGTTTGTCAAGCGTTATGGCCCTTCCAAAAGTTTTCATCTGAGCTAGTACATTTTAACCAAAATATAATAACATAGCAGTAATGTTCATATCCTTTAAAAATGGATTGACAATTTATAATGAAGCGGATTTTATTTAGATAGGATTTTTGCGCACTGCTGCTATTTTTGGCAAAGTCTTATATAGCTGAATATTTGTTTACTTGCTTAAGATTTAGAAAGAAAAATGCAAAAATGGAGAAGTTTATTTCCTGCCAAAAGCAACAGCACTGCATTTGTACTTTAGAAAATTTTTGCATTGTTTTATATCAATTGTGGTCCACTGCTTTTCTTATTGCCTTTTTTATCCACTGAAAAGACATTTACACTTGCATGGCCTTGTAGATTTAAATATATCATTCCTTTTTTTTTTTTTTTTTTTTTACATTTGTAGTTATGTTCTGAATATTATTTTGCAAATTAGTTTTGATACTAAAAGAGATGTTGGCTTTTGCAAATAAAATTCATTTTGTATACTGTATGTTGTTTAGAAGATGTTAATAAATCCTTAAAAAAAACTAAGCTTGCTACACTTCCTTTTAAAAAAAGTGTAAAAAGTTCAGGATTTGACTCTTTCTCTTTGGTACACTGAGTGATAATGCTGCGGTTAAAGTGCTGGCATGCTAATCGGATGATCACGGTTCGATTCCCTTCGCAACCAATCTGCCACAACCACTATTAACTAATAAATCATTAAACTATTTAAAAATGCAAATATAAGTCGTTTCTGATAATACAGTGGTTAGCACAGTTGCCACACAACAAAAAAGTCCTGGGTTCGATTCCCGGGCTGAGAAAATTTCTGTGCAGAGTTGCATGTTATCCCTCGCTTGCATGAGTTTCCTCTGGGTACTCTGGTTTCCTTCTAAAGTCCAAAAAACATGTACATTAGGTTGATTGGTTGATTTGTTTGTGTGTGAGTGGTTGTTTGTCTAGGTGTGGCCCTATGATGGACTGGTGACCTGTCCAGGGCGTACCCCTGCCTCTTGCCTTATGTGCGCTGGGATAAGCTCCAGCAGACCACGTGACCCCAAATTAAGGAACAAGTGGGTTAGAAGATGAATGAATGAATGAATGAATGAATGAATGAATGAATGTCATAAAGTTACTGATCCACTTTTTAATCTCAGCCAATCAGTATATTTATGCCTAAATCCATTATAATGGGATAGAAACCATGGCGTTAAATATCAGCACTACTGCTAAAACCCTCAGCAAAGTCCATAAACATCAACTCCAATGGATAAATCAAATGAAATCATTTTTTTTGTGCTGGATATTAATAAGTATGTGTGCACTTAATTTTGGGGGCAAAATGTATAAGTTAATCCAGGTGAGAGACACAGTATTACTGTAGGTAGTTTTTCCACTTCTGTGCCTTCTGTGCACATCTGGTGTTAAGGTCTAGGTTTAAAGCACTTGTGAGTTTGGCTATACAATGAAAGAAGGAGGGAAAATCTTTCAAGACTGGACTTGATATGATTTAACAGTAAGAAACAGGTAATGTCAGACATTAATAATGATATATAAGAGGCTTTTCAATGAGAACAATGTAATAACATATAAACTGAAATGGCAAAGAACCAAACCACCCTGAACTAGATGTCTCACTTATGGGAAGAAATTTTTTTTTTTTTTTTTTTTACAGTACCCCCGCCTCTTGCCCTATGTGCGCTGGCATAGACGCCAGCCGACCCCCGTGACCCCGAATTAGGGAATAAGCGGGCAAGAAGATGAATGAAAGAATGTTTTCAATAAAATGACTAATGTTAAGCGGCGCGGTAGCGTAGTGGACATCATAGTCGCCTCACAACAAGAAGGTCCTGGGTTCGTTTCCTGGGTTGGGGATCTTTCTGTGCGGAGTTTGCATGTTCTCCCAGCACTTGGGTGGGTTTCCTCCGGGTACTCCGGTTTCCTCCCACAGTCCAATAACATGTAGATTAGGTGGATTGGTGATTGTAAATAGGAGTGAATGTGTGTGTGAATAGTTGTTTGTCTATGTGTTGCCCTGAGATGGACTGGCGACCCGTCCAGGGTGTACCCCCGCCTTTCGCCCTAAGTGTGCTGGGATAGGCAAATAGGATTAGGGAATAAGCTGGTAAGAATATGAATGAATAATATAATATATCTGTTATACATATATTATTATGACTAATGTAATTTAGCTTTAACATTGAAAGCAGTCATATGGAACAGCCAGACCTTACACCGATCCCTCATATTTAATATACCGTCTCAATAATTTTGGGTGTAGGTGTAGAGTTGTTTAATACTGTCTGATCCCTTTTCAACCTGCTGTTGAAGGAGTTGTTTACATGTATAGATTAGGGTCTGTTACGAGCAAAAACAATCCTGAAGAGAGCTACCCACAGAAACAACTATACTACTATACTATATAACTAACTATAATCTTCTTTTTGACCTTTATGGTTTTTGCATCTGAATCAGTTTTAGTTGGCAAGTTTTTAATTCACCTTGTACTAAACGCTGTACTTTATCAGTGAACGTCAGACATGGGTGTTGACGTCTAAAGAGCTATTGGGTTTGAGTCAGATTAGACTCAGAATTAGGATGGGCTAGTTCAATGTGTGGTATCTACAAAGACATCAGATCATTATAGGGTAGTTAACAAAGTGAATATGAGACAATTTGAAGATTTATAAATTGAACAGTGTGAAATTGTAGTATAAAAAGTGTAGAATTGTTCTTTTAAAAGTGACACAGAACTGAATTTTATAACCTCTCATGGTCTGTTCTGACATGAAAAACTGTCCTGTCTCTTTTATTTTTAGGATATTTTATTGTACAAAAATGTTGTCATTTATTCCAGTAAGCAGTTCTAACCAGTATCACTACACTAGGGATTACATTTTTGTCACATACATGATTATACAATACAACATATAATAAAATGTTTTTCTTCGCATATCCCATCTTAGTAAGTTGGTGGTGCGAGGGCAGGGTCTGCTGGAGCAGAGATTGTTAAGGTTCTTGCTCAAGGACCCAACAGTGGAGGACTTGTTGGGGCCAGGAACCTTAACCATTTGAGCCACACACTACAGGTACCTGTTAAGCTGAACTGAGTGCTTTAGTGATAATAACTATTGCACTTGTATTTGCACAGTATTTCCTACTGTGGCTGAAGCTGATTTAACACAATCCCATTCATTTATTCATCTTCTTACCTGCTCATTCCCTAATTCGGGGTCACGGAGGACTTTTGGTGCCCTGGATGGGTCGCAATTCCCTCGCCGGGCAACACATAGACAAACAACCCTTCACACATACATTCACTCCTATGGAAAAGTTAGAATCACTAAACGACCTAATCTGCATGTTTTTGGACTGTGGGAGGAAACCGGAGTACCTGGAAAGTATGTGCTAATCCTTACGCCACCCCGCCGCTCCTAACACAATCTCTATAGTTAATAGGAAAGGAAAGAAAAGAAAAGAAAGAAAATACTTAATATTTATGAAAATATAAAGTAAAAAGTGTTTTTGTAATATGAATGATTTGTAAAATGCTCGGACTGAAGTTTTACGTTGAAGTCTTGAAGACATAATATTTGTGTTTTGTTACCCGGTGAATCTGAATTCCAATGTCAAACATAAGAATTAAATAAGATTTATGATACTTGCTTGTTTTTCAATAAGCACCTTGGCTGAGCAAAGTCATTCTTTTAGACCTATAAACAGATGTTGGCATCAGGATGTATTGGGATGCATTTACTTTGTTGAACTTACAGAAAGTTCATTGTACTTTTAATTAGTTCTATATTGTTTCCTGTTTTGCCCTATAAAAAGGCATTTTAGCGGCTCATCATCCAGCAGTTTTAGCTTTGGACACCTACAGGGTGTTGGTCAGAAATATGCGAACCACATGGAAGAAAAACACAAGAGCTGAACATCTGTAGTGAGGTAAAGTCCAGAAAGATTCTTCCAACATCATAAATGCCAAGCTGTAAACCCTCTTTTATCATTGTACCTCCAGATGCTGAGCCTAGATACTGAACTCCTCTGGATGTTATTTTCCAACACACACTTTTATAGATTCTGGCACTGTAGAATATCAACAATACTAAATATATGTTATGTCACCTTGACTCCTTTTCCTCCTGTTCATGAATCAAGCTTCCTCAATATACTTTAAGGACGACTTATGTACCCGGGTTGTTGCCAACAAGAATATGAGGTTGGGCTACCATTTCACCCATTCTGCACTGTCACCATTAATAAAACAGATCACAGGGCCCCCCAAAGTGCATCGTCCCTTAGAATTCTTTCCTCCTTTCTTCCTTAGCAGTACTTCACTGTGCGTCATTTTATAACATGGAATGTATTTTTGAAAAAAACATTTCTGTATCCGACAGCAGTGACAGGTTTGTTGGAGACGTATTTGAAAGCCAAAGAGTATATTATTATACATAAGATATATATTATTATTATTAATATTCCTTGGAGCGGCGCAGTGGCGTAGTGGTTTGCACGGTCGTCTCACAACAAGAAGGTCACGGGTTCAATTCCCGGGATGGGGATCGTTCTGCGTGGAGTTCGATTCCCGGCTCGGGAATCTTTCTGTGCAGAGTATGCATGTTTTCCCCACGCTTGCGTGTCTTTCCTCCGGTTTCCTCCCAACGTCCAGATTAGGTTGATTAGTGATTCTAAATTGTCCATAGGAGTGAATGTGTGTGTGTGAGTGGTTGATTTGTCTGTGTGTGTCCTGCGATGGACTGGCTACAGTAGACCGCCATGACCCCAAATTAGGGAATAAGTGGGTAAGAAGAAGAATGAATGAATGAATGAATATTCCTTGACCTAACTATTAGTCCCAAAACATTCATTCATTCATTCATTCATTCATTCAGTCATCTTCTTACCCGCTTATTCCCGAATCCGGGATCATGGGGGTCTGCTGCGCCTATCCCAGCACACATAGGGCAAGAGGCGGGGGTAGACCCTGGACGGGTCACCAGTCCATCTCAGGGAAACACATAGACAAACAATTATTCACACACACATTCACTCCTATGGACAATTTACAATCACCAATCCACCTAATCTGCATGTTTTTGGACTATGGGAGGAAACCAGAGCACCCAGAGGAAACCCACGCAAGCGCGGGGAGAACGTCCCAAAGCATGACTAGTCTAATTTATACCTGGAATAATTCTCACCTAATCCTACCATCCCTTAAGTCACATGGTAGGCCTGCCTGAGACTTTTGTTTGCACCAATATGGTAAAATGAACTTCCCATCAAGGCCAATATGGGTAATTTCACAAATCGCAAAAACAAAACAGATCAACAATTATATGCTTTGATAACATTCTATACTAAATAAACACATTACTTACCTTTTATTTCAATATCTAAAGGTTTTATTCTACTCAATATACTAAAGACAAATGAGACACCAATGCAACCAGTCAGAGAAACAGGTTTATTTTTACTTATAAAAACACACATTTGATTAATGATCACACCGCCCTTATTATTATTATTCAAATTTACCGCTTTATTAATAAGGGAGGCACGATCATTCATCACGTTAACAAAGAGTTTAGCACGGTTGCCTCACAGCGAGAAGGTCACAGGATTGATTTTTCGGGCACAGGATCTTTCTGTGTCGAGTTTGAATGTTCTCTGGTGACCTATCCTGGTTGTGCTCCAGCCTCTTGCCCTATGTGCGCTTGGATAGGTTCCAGCAGAACCTTGTGATCCCAAATTAGGGAATAAGCGAGTTAGAAGATGAATGAATGAATAAATGAATGAATGTTGAAATGTTTATTGTTAATGTTTAATGTATTGAATTATTCTTGATGTATAGTAATGAATTAGGGGTATAAAAACCAGTTTAGTGGCTGCGGCTGTTTAAGATCTACCTCTTTCTCAAAGATTTGCCATTTTACATTTAGATTACACAAGTATGTCACTCTGGATAAGGGGCAACTATTAAATGGTAGCTGTGGGATTAGGGTATTAAAATACCGATCAAAAGATTGTAAATCTGAAATTCCAGGACTCTCATGTTGACACTACTGAGCTCAACTGCTAGTCTATCTGGATAAGAATGTCTACTAAATGCTTGAAGTGTAATCTATTGTAAAACATATTAATTGGTAGTAATGTTTGGCATTTAAACCCATTCACATTCCTCACTACTAAGAACACCACTTTTTAGGACTGCTTTTAGCTTTTTTGCCACAGTAAATTCTTCTCTTAAAGCCACTTCCACTCAGCTCCTTGGGACTCAGTAAAACAGCATGACCATCCGTTATTGTCCCAAAGTTTGGAATCCTCAAAGCGCATAGCTGGAAACAAACAATTTCCTAAACCCATTTAGCTTTTAGATCTGATTATACCTTCACCTCTGCACTGTATTTATGTTAAAGAGTTGACATAATTAAAAGAAGCATTATCAGATGATCAGGCCCAAAATAACCAACCAAACAACCAAATCTAACATGCTTTTGAGATCCTCATCAAACAACCCCAGTTTAAGCAGAATCCATCGAAACCCAGTGTCTCCAGACCCCAAATGATAGATATGTCTCAAATCTCCAGGGTAAAATGGGTGCGTCATGGTAGTAGATAGTTAGGATAGTGTCTACCCTATAAGGATATAAGGAAGGAATCCAAACAGAATAATTATTTGGGTGGAGGCATTCTGTTATTCCCTTATCAGGACAGTTTACCCCGTGGGAGAATACATCCTCACTTAGATTGCCACATACACCACCACCAATCTACTGTACATTTCTAGAAAGCTTCCATTGGAGATGAAAGACTTGTAAACTGTGTGTAATAATGTGAAACTTCATGAAATTGCACAACAGTTTGGCTTTAGGCAGTCGGCTGGCAACGAACGTATCATAATGTCATACGTAACTGCATGTAAGAATTCATTAGCATACTCGCTTATTCCCTAATTCAGGGTCACGGGGTCTGCTGGCGCCTATCCCAGCTCACATAGGGCGAGAGGCAAGGGTACACTCGGGACGGGTTGCAAATCCATCTCAGGGCAACACATAGACAAATAACCATTCACACACATTCACTCCTATGGACAATTTACAATCACCTGTCTACCTAATCTGCATGTTTTTGGACTGTGGGAGGAAAGCGGAGTACGTGGAGGAAACCCACACAAGCGCAGGGAGAACATGCAAACACTGCACAGAAACCTCGGGACCTTCTTGTTGTGAGGCGACCGTGCTAACCACTACGTCACCGCGCCGCCACACTGCATATATCCTATAATAAGAGCACGTGATTTGTGATTGTAAAAGAAAAAAAATGCGCTTTAATGGAATATACATTTGTAAGCTGAAAAATTCTATACTTTTTTTATGCCTAATTCTTTTACCTCATCGAGAAATTTTTTGTTTTGTTTTGTTTTGATAGAGTAATACGAATACTTTAAAAGGTAGGAAAACAGGTTTGGGTACGAACCTTTTTCTCGCACGCACATGTGCAACTGATCTCACCCAGAAATCCATCTTTGTTCAAGCTTGTAAACATCAAGTCATAGCTTTTCCTTGACTGCAAGGTACAGGTGTGTCTTTACATGTCTCATCCAACTACAACCTTATTATGTTCTGAAGGCATTTCGAACATGAAGCTGGGATTCTAGTCTGGAATGTAAGAGACACGGTTTGAACAGGTTGGGACACAACTCGTGAAAGATCTTTGAAACAAAAACCAAACAGACCACAGACCACAAATATCTGCACAGTTTGCTTACTGTATTAGTCGCAATTTATTTACACATATATCCAAAAATGACAACTCACAGGTGTAAATAACAAATCACAGGTGTAAATCTATAAGTAAATACTACAGGGTTGCTTATAATCTTTAAAGGATTATAATGGAATGTGGGCGGCGTTTTGGCGTAGTGGTTAGCACGGTTGCCTCACAACAAGAAAGTCCCGGGTTCGATTCCTGGGCCGGGATCTTTCTGTGGGGAGTTTGCATGTTCTCCCTGCGCTTGTGTTGGTTTCCTCTGAGTACTCCGGTTTCCTCCCACAGTCCAAAAACATGTAGATGAGGTGGATTGGTGATTGTAAATTGTCCAATTGAATGAATGTGTGTGTGAATGGTTGTTTGTCTATGTGTTGCCCTGCGATGGACTGGCAATCCGTCCATGGTGTACCCCTGCCTTTTGCCCTATGTGAGCTGGGATAGACACCAGCAGACCACATTGAAAAAGGTGGAGTGTGTAAATAATCAGGAACAATCAGAACACATTGGTTTGTTTCTTTTTGAAGAAAGAAAGAAAGAAAGAAAGAAAGAAAGAACTGCCAAGCGTTTCCAATTCATTAACTGCAAATGAGGCATAAATCAAAACAAGTTACAAATTGAATGTTTCTTGGAAGGAGGATTATAATGAAAAAAACTCCAAAACATGTCAAGTCAAAACATGTCAAGTCAAAACATGTCTAGTAAAATGAATGAATTTAACACAAGCTGTTGATGGACAAGATGTTGGTTAGTGCTTCGATTTGTTAAAAAAAAAAAAAAAACGTTATTAGCTTCTCACACTAAAACAAAAGGGCTGCATACCAACACGTGAGTTGAGTAGCTCTGCACCACCCTGCTGTAAATTACGACAAAAGAGCTTGCTTATAATATGGCAGGTTGGGACTAGTAAAGATATGTAAGCCTGCAGCAAGGAAACTCATTGCATCTATTTTACCGTACCTCTCTATCATGTCTTGTGTACATGCATGCTCACACAAAACACAAGTCTTGTGCACACAATTTTCTCTTTGGCCCCCAACCTTTCCGGACCTCTTACTGTTAAGACATGCAGTGTTAAAAAATCTTTCATTTTCACTGTACACAACAGAACATGCTGTATCGTGACAGTTGTTGACTTCTCTAAAACACTATGTAATTATGCTGATGATCAACCTGTTCTATTGTGAACTGCAAATCCACACATTCTCTCTCACACACACACACACACACACACACACACACACACACACACACACACACACAAACACCCATCACATGACCATGCATGCATGCATCTCTGACCAAATGTCACATTTTTTATAGAATCTTGAAAGATTTGATATGTTTTTAGGTCCTTGGCCAGCGCGTCCTATAGAGAAGCACATTCCATATAGGACCGTTGCATAAAAGGACAGTTGCTATATGCTAAAAAGGTTTACAATGCATTAGTATAAAACGCAGCAGAAAGAGTTTTTATTAGTAATTATTAGTGCTGTGTATTGGCAAGGGCATCGGTACATATGATAGATCACAATATATATTCATTCATTCATCTTCTTACTCGCTTATTCCCGAATCCGGGGTCACAGGGGGTATGCTGCTCCTATCCCAGCACACATAGGGAGAGAGGCGAGGGTACACCCTGGACAGGTTGCCAGTCCATCTCAGGGCAACACATAGACAAACAACCATTCACACACATTCACTCCTTTGGACTATTTAGAATCACCAATCCAACTAATGTACATGTCTTTGGACTATGGGAGGAAACCCATGCAGGCGCAGGGAAAACATGCAAACTCCGCACAGAAAGATCCCGGCCCGGGATTCGAACCTGGGACCTTCTTGTTGTGAGGCGACTGTGGTATCCACCACGCCGCCCTTCAATATATATATATATATATAGGCAATATAATACATACTACAATATGGCCGTACCAACTACAAGAGCGCAGGAGAAAGTCGGTTGACGCAGTCTAAGGGTTTTCATTAAAAATTACGTGAATATACTCCGGTTTCCTCCTACCGTCCAAAAACATGGATAATTATTGATTCTAAATTATCCATAGAAGTGATTGTGTGTGTAAGTGGTTGTTCGTCTATCTGTGCCTTCCGACTGACTGGCGAACAGTCCAGAACTGACCCAGAATTAGGGAATAAGTGAGTAAGAAGATAAATGAATGAATGAATGAATGAATGAACGAACGAAAATCCTGGGTGGGTGGGGATGAATATATGTCATGTCTTGTATTTTATGCAAATTTGAATTCTGAAGTGTTTTGATCCAAATCATAGACTGGTTCAAATGACTGGCTGCTTTTAAGGTTCTGACAGGAGGATAATGGAATGGTCTCCTTGCTACACTAGTAGTAAGACTTACTAAGTAAGTATAAATATTCTTAGTATAAAGTATAATTTTACCTATATTATTTGCATTACATTGCAGTCAATTGTGTCAATCTGGCACTTCAGGAAGTTTGGTAGGTGTCGAATAATGGTGTAACAGTACCATCCTTCCATTCAACCAAGATCTCCCCCCGCTGAATAGACGGAGAACGTGGAGGTTTCATAGGATACTTTGTAAGAGGAGCTCGTTCATTGGAAACTGGGGAACCGGGCTGACTTGCTTCACCAGTCGCTGTGTATGATTTAAGAACCACAACAGTCTTCTTACGCCTGGCAAACAAATGTAAAAAAAAAAAAAAAAAAAAAGGGTAGAATAACAAGAATGGGTGGGTTGTAAGAATAAATGAGTCTTATTGTTTGTGTTATTATTGTATTGTGTAACACTGATCATCACAAAAAACTAATATAAACAGATGAAATTAAAGGAATGATAAATGAAGTAACCTCACCTGGTTTGATAGATGCTCAATAAAAGGATGACCATCCCAATAATAAGGGCAATCGAACTTAGAACCATCATCGTCACCTTCCACTCCAATCCTTTTAAAGACACATACACACAGTCCATCTAGTTGATTTGTAATCGAACACTTTTTGTTCCATTCAGGGGTAAATTAGGATTAAGGAGGTGTGCTTAGAAGTGTGGTTTACTCTGTAGTTCGGGATTGCCAACTTTTTTTTTTTGTTTGATTAAAACAAGTTTTTAGTATGTCTGCTTCTATTATTGAGTTTTGGTAAAGCTGAAGTTCAATAAGTTCACAGAGATACAGCTGCAGGAGGAGCCTAGAATATTCTATTATTATGATGGTTGGGGGTAGTTAAGGTGACACATACCCAGAGCAGGTAATTATGTATTTGTTGTACTGTGATGTAGATCACAAAATATTTCCTTTCCTTTATTCGTTCAAACGAAATCGTTGTAAACCACTAGACTATGGACGTATTGGCTTATACTTAAGACCATTAAATTGATTATAAAGTAAATTGGCCAAGCAGCAGATATTAGCTCAGTAAGCAACATCCTCAGTTACAGGTAAAATCATGTGGGCCAAAGAAATCAATGTAAGTAAATGCAAGTGAAACGGGTTCAATAGAACATTATTTAACCTTAAGTCTGGCATTATGCCAAAATAAAGTGCATCCAATATTCTCGCCAGTCCATCGCAGGGCAACACACAGACAAACAATCACTCACACACACATTCACTCCTATAAACCTAATCTGCATGTTTTTGGACTGTGGGAGGAAACAAGGGGAGAACATGCCAACTCCACACAGAAAGATTTCCAGCCCGGGAATCGAACCCAGGATTCTTGTTGTGAGGCGACTGTGCTATCTACTACGCCACCGCGCCGCCAACTGAGATATTATTTACCCTATTTCTTCAGTCCCACTTGAACTAATTTCATGCTAATTACCATGTCAGAGGCAATAAAACGTAAGGATTAATTTCAAAGGATTAATATCTAAGAATATAAACAATGAATGATCTTCAAGAAAATAAAAGCAGTGTTGAATTGTGTTGATATAATTACTACTAAAATTGTTGTTGGTGATGTTATAATGTGTTGACATTATATTCATTATTCCCATTGTAAAGTAGTAAAAGTAGACAAAATAGAGTTTGTTTCATGATAGGTTTTGTATTTGTCCTCTGCTGCCCTCATCTGAGAAATAATAGAAATGTTGCCAATTTTCAGGCAAAAACAACTGTGGGGATAGAATAGAATAGAATATTATATTCATGTATTCATTCATTCATCTTCTCATCTGCTTATTCATTTTTTCAGGTTCACAGGGGTCTGCTGGAGCTTATCTTAGCGCGCATAGGACTAGAGGCAGGTGTACACCCTAAGTTAAACCTTGATAATGATGTCACTTATAATATTAATAGCCTAATGTCACAGTCTATATCACAGTCTAAAACAAATACAAACTACAATCCATGTCCCCACCACCACCAGAAAAACTCGTAAAAATGCCAGCAGATTATTGGTAATTGGACTAAGGTAATTCCTTAACCTGGGCGGCGTGGTGATGTAATGGATAGCACGGTCGCCTCACTACAAGAAGGCGTCAGGTTCGAGTCCCTGGCCGGGGTTCTATCTGTGCGGAGTTTGCATGATCTCTTTGCACTTATATGGTTTCCTCCGGGTACTCCGGTTTCCTCCCACAGTCCAAAAACATGCAGATTAGGTCAATTGGTGATTTTAAATTGTCCATAGGAGTGAATGTGTGTGTGAATGGTTATTTGTTGGTTTTATGTGTTGCCCTGAGATGGACTGGTAACCCCTTCTTGCCCTATGTGAGCTAGGATAGGCACCAGCAGACCCCTGTGACCCCGAGTTAGGGAACAAGCGGGTAAGAAGTTGAATGAATGAATGAATGAATGAATGAATGAATGAATGAATGAATGTTAACAAAACTCGCTGGACTGCAATTCTAAGTTTTCTTTCTACACTGATGTCACTGATTGTATAAAAAAAAAAAAACAGCTCAGACATAAATGATATAATATCACACAGGTTATCCAGCCCCAAATGCTGCAGACGTAAATGTTATGGACGACATACACACCGTAATCCAAGCTAAGATGATTTACGAACGTGCCAGTGTCCCCATCATCTGCGCTCTTGTTTGACTGAGGAAATACTGTAGGGATGTATGACGCCTGGCTGGATTTTGGAACATTCTGGTCTGGATTCACTTGAGCTTAAACATGACAAAAAAAAAAAAACATTTTAGGCTGTTAAATCAGAAATAATTAACAAGACATACACTCTCTTGCCAAAAGTTTTCGGTCACCTAAGCATCACAAAAACATGTGATTTCTTAACATTTTCCAGTTCAATGTGAAACTTGAATGTGAAATATCTCTTCAACAGTATTAGGGAGATCAGACACTAATGTCAGGTAAGGAGGTCTGGGGACGGTCACTCACCATTCATTTTCATACCAAAGTTATTCACTGGTGGTAAGATCAGGATTTTGTGTCGAACAATGGTGTATATTTCACTCTAATAATAACTTTCAGTTCACGGGTTTGTGCTCAGGGTCTTTGTCATGCTGGAACAATGATGGAATCTCTTAGTTCCAGTGAAGGAATAATGTAACACTACAACCTCCAAAAGCATTCCAGATAACTGTGGACTTCCATATTTTAGCATTAGTTCAAAGACGAACCACATATGGATTGGATAGTCAGGTGACTAAAAACTTTTAGCACTATAATGTGTATATATAGCGAAAGTAATAATTCATTGATATCCTAATTCCTTTGATGAAGGATCTAGAAATTTTAACAGGAACTAGAGATACTGTAAGATTAACACTTTCTTAT
>JAOTRA010057158.1:3352-17025 GCA_026260255.1 Pseudolaguvia tuberculata | reverse complement strand
GTGTGTGTGTGTGTGTGTGTGTGTGTGTGTGTGTGTGTGTGTGTGTGTGTGTGTGTGTGTGTGTGTGTGTGTTAAAATAAAGTATTATTTAAACAGTTTCTTTTACAGCAAAACGCTGTGAGAATTAAAATGCTATAACCTCCTGCCATGATGTTTTTTATTATATCTGTCTGAATTATTCATGTTTACATCAGGCACGACTGCCAAGTTTGCTGCTTGCTTCCTGCGGCTGTTTCTTTCACATGCAAAGAAACGGAATCACATTAACCTAGTTTTAGCCTCATGTCATTACCTTCCATTTGATTCCAAGATTCTCTGTAAGGCTTAAATGCTTGAAATTAGATCTCCAACTTATATCATACACACACATCAGGCTGTGCACACACACACACACACACACACACACACACACACACACACACACACACACACACACACACACACACTTACCAAATCCTGAAGTTCTCCTCAAACTTACTGGGGACTGCTCACTAGACCCTGGACTCTGGCGCAGTCTACTGTACTATACACCACATACCTGCATATCACACTTATACCCCAACACTCCAACACAATGAAGTTCAATGAAGCCTTTTAAAATGATTGGGATGTGTACATGTTTGCATATGGGAAGAAGAGCTGCATATTAATTTAAGTAACCATATAAGACCACATATACTATACTACATACATATTAACACACTTATTAATACATACGGGCAAGGTATCCTATTCAGTTCACCTATTGGCATGACCTTTAGATCTCACTAATAGAGGATTGACATGTCTGCATATGTGATTGTTTTTATAACCATTCCTATGGCTATTTAATATCACCCCAATGGTTAAGGCACTGAGTTGTTGATTGGGAGACCAGGAAGACTTGAGTTCAAGCCTTGTTACCGCCAATTCTGTCACTGTTGGATCCCTAAGCAAGACCCTTAACCCTTCCTACTCCAGGGGCGCTGTATCATAGCTGACCACACAATATTGTTTTTTTATTACTTTCTCTATTAGTTACCACCTCGATACGGCATTAGTCATGACAGAGTTACATCACACCACCCTGTACAATGTCCTTATACATAAGAGGGCCACGCAGAAAAACTGAGAAGCCTGTAGTTGTAACGTAACCTGCTGCAGCAGCTTGTCTCCTGCACACGCATTTATTATCTCACTTTAGTTGTACTGTCAAATCGCTCAGTAAGTTATTGATTTTCCAAACATATGAAAAATAATTCTTATTCAGATCCTTTATAGTTGATAGTGTAACTATATGCCTCCTTTTTAATTATTTGCAACAAAGGATTTTATTCACTCCAGATGCTACAGTAATAAAGCAGCGCACATAAAGAGACTATTCTGGGTTAGTAAATGAAGGTAGACGTTTACAATTCCAGGCATCAGTTTTGCTGTCAAATTCTATCATTCATTAGTCAAACAGACAGATTCAGAAAACCTGGAGACTGGAGATTGGTTGTGCCGATAGATCAGACTAAAACTGTGTGCAAATGTGTGCAAATCAGACAGATGTTTAAACATTTTATATGATTCATATCAATCCCCTTTTTATTTTATTAACTGTTCGGTGATATTTACTGTCAGAATAAAAGTCACCATACTACATTTCCACTCACCTACTAGGTCCCATTCACCATTGGGCATGTAACCAGTAATATCAGCATCCGTCATCTGGAGGTCCAGAAGCCAGCCATCAAAAGACCAGGAGCCGAATTTCATTTCACATTTTTGGATGTCAAAAGGAAACCAGCGAACATCCACATTACAGGTGCTCATAAAGATACCTGGACAATATTTGGGATATATACAGTACTGTAATTTAGACTGATATCATTTATACATATGTGTGTGTTCGTGTTTCTGTGTTTTGCTCTTTCTAGTATTTTGTAATATAACAAACTTGGAAGTTAAGTTTGACTTAATATTCATTTATTCATTTATCTACCTTCTTTACCTGCTTATTCCCTAAATTGTAGTATGGAATTTGCTGGGGTCTATCCCAGCTCTCTGAAGGGTACCATTCCATCACAAGGCCACACTCACACTGCTCCAATAGGTAATTAAGAATCACCAATCAACCTAACATACATGTTTTTGGACTGTGAGAGGAAACCGGAATACCTGGAATAAATATATTCCACACAGAAAGGAGCTGCTCGGCAATATAACATACCACTATCAACAAAGACTTGGGTTTAAGCCCTATCACCACCAAGGAACCCAGAAAGACCTGGGTTCAAGCCCCATCATGCCAAGTCCACCACTGTTGTGTTCCTGAGCAAGACCCTTAACCTTTCCTACTCCAGGGCCGCTGTATTATAGCTGACCTTGTGCTCTGACCCCGAACTTAATAATATAGGATAATTTATAATACAGCAAATAATGTATTGCTCCATTAAAGTGAAGTTAATTATAGTATCATTAATGTATTCTTTTATTGCATTTTTTCCATCAAAGATTCCATCATATTTTGCATCCAAATCTCTCTTCTGGTAAAGAAAACAATTTTATTCATTTTCTATAAATTAAAGTAGTTAAACGATTTTACTAATATCAGTGAATCTTAAAGTAACTAGGGTTCAAAGTGGTAACTATTCATGACTTATTTATCTTGAATTCAGTGATTTTCCTTTTTGTAGCAAAAGGCTGAGTCAGAAAAAGGCTTCTGGAGGACAGTTGCCACCAGCTCATCCAGCGTTTGTAGCTACAACTTGGTAGTTTATACTGTCACTGGTTGCATATATCGAAAGTATTGCAGTGTTAATGAAAGCATGCTTAAAGAATGCGAGCAAATGAGTAAAACTGTAAGTTTTCCATGACCATAGCATGACTTGTATAGGTTTTGGCTTGAGTAACTTCTCCATCATCTGATATTCATTCATTCCTTTTCTAACCCGCTTATTTCCTATTTCAGGGTCAAGGGGGTCTGCTGGGGCCTATCCCAGCACATATAGGATGAGAGGGAGATTGCCAGTCTATGCAGGGCCACACATAGACGAACAACCACACAGAGTCACTAATCAACCTAATGTACATGTTTTTTGGACTGTGAGAGGAAACCAGAGTACCCGGAAGAAACCCAAGCAAGCACGTGGAGAACACCTTCTTGTTGTGAGGCAAATCCAGCTGGATCAGTATCGACTCTGGTATTTCTTTGATGAGTTTCAGAAAATATCAGTCAGGTTTTAGAGCAGGAAATGAGGAGGGGGTCTGTGGAAATCTCTTTATTTAAAAAGGGTTTTGTGCTTTTAAACTCCAAAATGAATAAACTTTAAACAAAAACTCATAACCAGAAAAATCAGTGGGGATAAGATTTGCCATAACTATCACAACAACACTCAATCGTCTACAATCAGAAGGTCTACAGAAGGTCATACCAAGAGAATAGTTTGTTCCAAATTCAGACTGCAACTGAAGTTGGTTTTAGTAATTGGTTTTGGTAAGCTTTGAAGGATAGAAGGATAGATGGGGAGATCTCTGCAATTAGGTTCCAAGATGATTAATTGTACAGATTACTGATCATCAGATATACTGTATGTGCTTGTGGTTAAATATTTAATCATTACTTTTCAGTTTTTCTTCTGTGGTTCTCATGCTGTGGTTGCTAAGTGATCAGCATTTGACTGGACACCATCAGTCAGAGACTAAGACTCTGCTTCATTTCAATAATCAATTTCCCATGTTTGTGGATGCATGGAGAGTAAATGAAGATGAGGAGAATAGCAGAGTGGCCGTGCAGAGAAAGCAGAAGAGAAACGAAAAGCTATTCAGACAGACAGCAAAGTGGATTGAATGGGTTGCTGATGATATAATATGGATAGACTGAAAGCAGCTAACCAGAAGCCTGACTTTATTTATGAAAAAGGATAGAAAAATCATAAAGACCATTTTATATATAAAGAATTTATAAAAACATTTATTTCTATTGTTAAAATGTACTTAACTGTCATGTTCTGTATTTTTTAAAGAACTATATCCATTCATTCATTCATCTTCTTACCCACTTATTCCCATATAGGGCGAGAGGAAGGGGTACACCCTGGAAAGATCGCCAGTCCATCAAAGGGCAAGAACTATATTAACTATATAATAGGAGTTTGCATGTTCCCCCCACGCTTGCATGGGTTCCCTCCAGGTACTCCAGTTTCCGCCAACAGTCCAAAAACATTAGGTCGATCGGTGATTGGTGCCCATAGGAGTGAATGTGTGTGTGAGTGGTTGTTTGTCTATGTATTGCCCTGTGATGGACTGGCAACCTATCCAGGGTCTACCCCTGCCTCTCGTCCTATGTCCGCTGGGATAGGCATCAGCAGAATGACACCGAATTAGGGAATAGACGGGTAAGAAGATGAATGAATGAATCTATTTGCCCCATCACAGCATTGGCAACAAGTGTGTGTTCATTCATGTCCTCTCATCATTCACTAGGACACCTTTTAAAACTAACACTAATGGTTTAAATATATTTTTATCCCAAACAGTTCCCAAGGATTTAACCACAATTGCTACAAAGCCAAAAATCTCACAGGTATCTCATCAATGTGGTTACCGTGGGAACTGGCTACCTGAAATCAGAAGGCAATCACTGAAACAAGTTCATGAGCTGGAAACACTGCAGTTATGTGAATTTCTGGAGCTGGAGCCATTACCAAGATGGAATGTCAGAGAGGTTTGCAAAAATGTGCCAGAGTTGATAGATTACCTTAGAATAGTGCAGTTACATACTGTATCTGTTGGTCATTTCTGGTGACCCTTTTCACTTTTTAATATTTAGACTGGTTAATTTAACTATATATGTTTTCAAGACTATTCTCTATATGTCATAACTTTCATAGCTACTTTGCACCTAAATAAATAGTGACTTTGCAAGTGAAACGATGTGGAATCTTGTTTTAATGATCAGGTTATTATAAGATTTCATTAAACGCTATATAATAGAATAAAGGGTTTTTTTATTTTACACAATTTTATTTTGCTTTTCTAAGTTATTGTTAAATCATATTTGCTTCATATTTGCACATTATCTTGCTTTGTCTCTTCTTTCCTTTTCTCTTCATATGATAAGATATGCATGTTATACAATTACAACAACGTGAATTTCTTAAACAAGAAATACAGAGGTTCAGTTACCAAGCCACCACTAGGGGCCTCTGAGTAAGGACCCCCAACTGTAAGTCGCTCTGGATTAGAGCATCTATAATTGCAATTGCTGCCTCTGATCATCTCAGTTATCATTCATTCATATTCTTACCCGCTTCTTCCCTAATTCGGGGTCACAGATGTTTGCTGGAGCCTTACCCAGCGCACATAGGGCAACAGGCAGGGATACACCCTGGACAGGTCGCCAGCCTATCGCAGGGCCTCACATAGATGAACAACCATTCACACACACATTCACACCTATGGGCAATTTAGACTCATCAATGAACCTAATCTGCATGTTTTTGGACTGTGGGAGGAAACCGGAGTACCCAAAGGAAACCCACGCAAGCGCGGGGAGAACATGCAAACTCTGCACAGAAAGATCTCCAGCTTTGGAATCAAACACTGGACCTTCTTGTTGTGGGGCGACCGTGTTAACCACTATGCCACCGCACCGCCTTAGCTATCATAAAATAAAATAAAGTATTAAGTTGCAAGTATAAAATTTTTTCTTTTATCTTGCAGTATATGTGTGCATGTTTCTGATTTACGGAAAAGAACACATGGATCTCATGCGGTAGAGAAAAACACAATTGTGTATGATGGATCTGATTTACCTGGAGGCAGGTAGGAGCAGTATCCGCTCGAATTCACCAACACGTTGGTCTTATAGGTTGAGTCAAAGTCATCGTCAGCACTGTGGGGAAACAGAAAACCTAAAAATTCATTTTATAATAAAATTATATTATATATACATTAGCACAACAGTTTATTCTGCCCTCCCACCCATAAACCTTGAGATTAATTCCCTATTTTATGTTTGGCAGTGCTGCAGTTCTGCCATAGAGAAACTGTATATGAGCTTGTAAATGCTAAGCTGTGTTTTACACTAATCTGCTCACCGTATTGAGACATATTTCCTCTCTAAAGGGTAAACTTCCTCTCACATCAGAACACAATTAATCATTTTCTATGGAACTGGGATATTATCCCAATCTGGGAGATGAACTTTGTTCTTGCCCACAACAGGGGAATAAGGATGGGTTGTTTCCTGTACCCAGTTGTGTATTTAAGGTACTACTAGAGATAAATACAAATCTCACAGCCAACCTGTGATAATAAATCTTCATCTAAAGGGTTAAGAAATTTCTAAACATCGTCTTTACATTCACCCTAATAAACATTGCTGGATAGAAGATACAATGTTATTCTAGCCTGATATAGGTTAATATATAGGCAGGTAAGTTCAAACATAAACATGACAATAAAATGCCTAACTGACCTGTGACAATTGAATTTAGACTTTACAGTTGCCTTTTATTATTTGGTATTAGTATTAGAGGGTAGAGTTTATCTAAACAAAGAGTGTACCCATTCTCTTTAGCTACCTGTTGTAAAGAAGGATGTCAGGTGTCCATATTTGGTCAGTGGTAAAGCGAAGATTCTTCACTCCGGGATATTCTGATTGGTTCCACTGCAGATAATAATCATACCAATGCTGCAGAATATATAGTATATTGATTAAATATACTGAAGATCATAACAAACTAATTCAATAGCAAAGCTTGATGCAGAGAACTGAATGTGGAGGGCAGTTGAACTAAAGCTCCCCAGAGATCCTTAGTACCTGCTATACATTGTTTCCAACCCTATTTACCCCCAAGTGTCATGTTTGGTGACTACACTGTTTTGATGATTCTGACCTTTATAACAAAAAGGCCGACTTTGTTGTGAAAACAACCTCCTACTAAACACTGTCAATTAAAAGGGCAGTTAACCGATAACACTTTTGGTGAGAGGGACCTATGGGCACTCTCACTACCCTGGATGCTTAAAATACTTTAAATGGTCCTGTAAAAGGATGAGGACCTTTTACCCCTTTTTTGAGAACATTTTGATGTCCTCACAGCTACAACACCAGGCAGGTAAGCTTTTCAGGCAGTTGTGAAATGTAATGCAGTTAAGCATTAGACTTAACCTACCATATATCTACAGTATGTGGTACTGGATCAGTGCCAGGCAAATCTTCTCCAAGGAACTCTTCATTCAGAACAAATAGGCCACCCACACTCTCTACATTTCTGTAAATTCTTTTTTTATTTACTTTTACTTATATTATGCTGTTGCTACCAATCGATGCTATTTGTGCTAACTAGAAAATTCTTATTTCGATTAATTAGAAATTCTACAACACACACTTATAAAGAGCATCTAACTCGAAAGCTCTGTAGCTCTTCAGCACGACACCAGACAGTTTTCTAAAACTCCTTCAGATGTCTGTCAGGTTTGTAATAGAAGGAAAGCAGAGCAGACTGTTCATTTCTTTATATGATATTATAATTTTATTGAACTTAAATTTTTATTAAAGCATGTGATATAAAGGGATTTTGTAACAATTCTGCACAAGGGGCGGCGTGCTGGTGTAGTGGATAGCACGGTCGCCTCACAACAAGAAGGTCCCGGGTTCGATTCCCAGCCCGAGGACTTTCTGTGCGGAGTTTGCATGTTCTCCCTGCGCTTGTGTGGGTTTCCTCCGGGTACTCCGGTTTCCTCCCATAGTCCAAAAACATGCAGATTAGGTTAATTGGTGATTTTAAATTGCGTATAGGAGTGAATGTGTTTGTGAATGATTGTTTGTCTATTTGTTGCCCTGTGATGGACTGGCAACCCGTCCATGGTGTCGCCCTATGTGACCTGGGATAGGCACTAATGAACTTCTGTGACACTGAATTAGGGAAGAAGCGAGTAAGTAGATGAATGAATGAATGAATGAATGAATGAATGAATGAGAGCAATTCTGCATAATTTCTAGTAAAGTAATGTCTTTTGTATCTTGGCCAGAAAATAACATGAAGATTCTTCCTGTTCTTCCTGTGCTTGGATGGGTTTACTTCGGGTAATCTGGTTTCCTCCCACAGTCTAAGAACATTAGATTAACCGGTGATTTTAAATTGGCCATAGATAATAGAGTAAATGTTATGCTCAGGCTTACCATGTTAAGCCAAATATTGGTGGTGAGGACCTGATTTTTTTCATCCTGAAAAACCAAAAATAGAGAAAAACTGTTAATTATTGTATATTTCAGAAACCTACAAAACAAAGATCTAAAGATCTAAAGATCTAAACCTAAAATGAGTATTAACATAAAAAAATAAAGGATAAGATTTAGCTCTCAAGCTCAATGTCAAGCAGTAGAACACAAAGATTACAGAAGGTTATTACTCATTTTACACCACCCCAGGGCAAGTTGTTAATGTAATTTTATGGTGTCATTTTAGGGAGTAATACTTAGGGTGTTTTGCATATACTGTACACTCTATAGTCAAACTGTCTCTTTCCTAATGTTAGTGATAAAAAGAAAGAGAGAGAGAGAGAGAGAGAGAGAGAGAGAGAGAGAGAGAGAGAGAGAGAGAGAGAGAGAGGAAAAGAAAGGAAATAAAATATGGAATAAAAAATAGTGTAGATCTTACCACATCCATAATCTGAATCAGGCTGAGAGTCAGAACGACTGTTAGAGGCTGAGAGTCATTGGCTACTGGCCGCTCCATGCGATTGTAATCCTTTAGCAGGTTTTTTAACAGAGTCCTCTGGTAAGGGCCCTGAACTGAAACTGTAACAGACAAAAGGAAAAAAATGAATATGGATTATCTGAATAAATATTTAATTTAAAACTCAATACCACACATCCATCTTTATCCTGTACTGTTCTACTGATCCTACCATGGGTCATGCGTAACTGAGGTTTATCTCAGAGGACTAAGGACCAGTGATGTCAATAATGACTTCATCAATTAACTTTTTAATAATTTGATTATTAAAGTAACTAATAATTAAACAAATGATTATTTTCTCCATTACAATGTTGTTACTGTTGTTACTGACAATAAAATGTGTGTTACTATTTTAATATTTAATCCTATAAATGAGATATTTTCATTAAATACTATTCCATCTTCCATAGTATCTGAAAAGTTATTTCTCTGCTGTATGTATCTACCTATCTATAATGAATGGATGGATGGATAGACCTGATGGAAACCCTTGATGAAATATACATAAATAGTGTAGATTACTGTAAAATGTGATTCTATTTAGTGACTATTTAATTCATTTATCATAAATAACACAATAGTTAACTTCCTTAGTAACTAGTTACTTTTATAATCATTTAACTCAGTTACTCAGTGTGGCTCAATGGTTAATTGCTGAGTTGTTGATCGGAAGACCTGGGTTCAAGTCCCACCACCGCCAAGGAAGACCTGGGCTCAAGTCACCGTTGGGTCCTTGAGCAAGACCCTTAACCCTTCCTGCTGCAGGGGCGCTGTACAATAGCTAACCCTGCGTTCTGACGCCTAACTTACTAAGATGAGATATGCAAAGAAAAACATTTCACTATATGTTGTAATCTGTATAATCCTGTATGTGACCAAATAAAAAGTGGCTTCCATGCAAGAAATAACGATAACTAATTACTTTTGAAGAGTATGTTGCAAAACACTGCTTGGGAAACATGCCAGAGGATTTAGTTCATTATAAATTGTTGTCCTGAGATGGACTGGCGACCTGTCCAGGGTGTACCCCTGCCTCATTCCTTCATTCCTGCTTGAGAATGGTTATACTCAAGAATTCTTACTCATAAATCTCAGCCAGGTTTTTTTTCTGAACACTACAGACTTGATCAGTGTGAATGAGCATACATTTAATTTAAAAAGCTTTTAATTTAATTAGACTTTTTGTACGTCTGTTAAGCTGATTTGGGGCGAAGTCTATTATTTAAAATGCTACACAAATAAAACGTAATTAAATTGAACAATGTCCAGGGTGCAAACACATTATAGGTCAAAATTACAAACACATACACATTAACACATTATGGACAATTTCGAGTATAAAGTATAGGTCTGTGTACCCAGAAAAAATGACTCATGAGCAAAAAATGTAGATACACATCACACACATAAGCATGCAGAGAAAGAGAAGAAGAGGAAAGAGAGACCGATGTAAAATAAGAAGTATGATGCATGATGATTCAGTTGCTGTTTAAATGACGTAAATGACGTTGTTGATTTAAGTCGAGCGCAAGGTCATATGTGCAACACCAGTTAATCTAGCAATTGCTTAATAATAAAGACATATGCTGTAAAAGATTTCCAAAGCACTGTTAAGGGAAGTGTGAAATAGCAGAATATACAAGGAAGGCAGTAGGAGAAGAAATAAGAGAAAAAACAGTCCCTTAACATTAATTCATTCATTCATCTACTTACCCGCTTATTCCCTAATTCGAGGTCACGGGGGTTCACTGGAGCCTATCCCAACACACATAGAGCGAGAGGCAGGGGTACACCCTAGGCAGTTCACCAGTCCATCGCAGGGCCACACATAGACAAACAATTACTCATACACACATTCACTCCTATGGACAATTTTAATTTACCAATCAACCTAATGTACATGTTTTTGGACAGTGGAAGGAAACCAGTGTACCCGGAGGAAACCTGAGAATCTGACCGTGCTAACCACTACGCCATGTTAACATAAAATTTCATGGATCAGAATGAAGTACAGGATGTTAGAATGTGCCAGAACGTCAAACAACATTGACCCAAATACCAGTCCAAAGTCTTAGTGTTCTGACCCTATTAGCTTGCAATACTGTTACTGCTTAAATCGATTTGATTAGGGTGGTAATTACGGCTACCAAAGATGAACTACAGTGCTATTTATTAACTGAGTGTGAGGGCAAGAGTGTTGCACCCAAACACTGACACATTCTAATTTGGCTTCATAAAATTGAATTGGCATTTAACCTTCATTAAAAAAATAAGAATTTAAGTCAAATAGGAGCTTTTTTGCATGTTCTCCCCGCGCTTGCGTGGGTTTCCTCCGAGTACTTTGTTTTCTCCCACAGTCCAAAAACATGCAGATTAGGTCAACTGGTGATTCTCAAAATGTCCATAGAATGTGTGTGTGAATGGTTGTTTGTCTATGTGTTGCCCTGCGATCGACTGGCGACCCGTCCAGGGTGTACCCCTGCCTCTCGCCCTATGTGTGCTGGGATAGGCGCAGCAGACCCCCATGACCCCGAATTCGGGAATAAGCTGTAAGAAGATGAATGAATGAATGAATGAAAGGAGCCAAATTAACATTCATTCATTCATTCATTCATTAATTCATCTTCTTACCCGCTTATTCCCTAATTCAGGGTCACAGGGTTTGCTGGAGCCTATCTCAGTGCACATAGGGGCAAGAGTCAGGGATACACTCTGGACAGTTCGCCAGTCTATCGTAGGACCACACATAGATGAACAACCATCCGCACACACATTCACTCTTATGGACAATTTTAGAATCACCTGTCGACTTAATTTGTATGTTTTTGGACTGTGGGAGGAAACCGGAGTACCCAGAGAAAACCCACATGAGATTCAGAATTCTACCGCAGCAAGATATCCATAATAACATAACAAGACTACTACAGGCTGCCATGCTCAACAACACACTTTCTATTTCTGCATCCCCACAGTAACACTGTTGAGGGTAAAAATAGGGAACCGGAGTGGAGAGAGAGAGAGAGAGAGAGAGAGAGAGAGAGAGAGAGAGAGAGAGAGAGAGAGAGAGAGAGAGAGAGAGAGAGAGAAATGGAAGGGTGAAATTTATGATTGCAGCTTCCAGTGCTTTACTGCTAAAACATGTTTGTCTTTTATCTGTATTGCTTTCTCTCTTGCTCTTTTTCTCTGCAATCCCAATCCCTCCTTTACCACCGAGAGCAGTGCAATGAGATATTCTACAGGTATATACAGAATACATCTCTCAAACAGAATGAATGTGGATTCAACACTTTAATGCTCTTTTCAATGGCTTAGTATTTCCATATGTTTATCACACAAACAGTCTTCCATAAAGAATGTAACACACACACACAGACACACACACACACACACACACACACACACACACACACACACACACACACACACACAAACAACCTACCGTGGACCAAAGTGAAGACTCCAAATAAAGTAAAAACAAGAGAGTGCCACATTCCAAGCATAAAGCACAGAGACGTAGAGAGAAAAAGCAAGTGAGGAAAAACAGATGGGATGAGGATGAGAAGAATGCGAGGAAGGAGAGAATGTTTGAGTAAGGTAGAAAGACGAGAGGGAAGCAGGAGATGCTGTGAGTGAAGCACAGAGTGAAATGAACGAGGAAGGGATACAGGGATGCAGAAAGAGCGCCTACGCTGGCTACTCTGTGATGACACCAAATCACAGCCAGTGAGAGGATGGAGGAAAGTCTGATTGATTTTAGACCAACGAGTCAGCTCTACAGAACAGACACCCCTACCATCACACCCCCACACCCCACCTCCATGTGTCTTAAATTAAAGGGACAAAAATTATCTTTGGGAATAATACTTACATTATGTTTAAATATAAAAGGTGAAAAAATTTAAAAACAAGTTTTAAAGCCTGATTCTAATGGAAAATTCTAACAGTTCCCAGAAAGTTCTTTAAAATGTTGCATGCATATTGGAATAATATGTTCTTAAAATAATATATTATAATAGTTCTATAATTGTTACTATTGGTTGTTTGGAGAAACAATTCTTGTTCTTGGAATGCCTTTAAAACGTTATTCATGAATGTTCTCATTATTCATTCATTCATCTTCTTACCCGCTTATTCCCTAATTTTGGGTCACGGGGGTCTGCTGGAGTCTATCCCAGCAAACATAGGGCAAGAGGCAGGGGTACAATCTGGACAATTTGCCAGTCCGTCCCAGGGCAACACATAGACGAATAACGACTCACACTCTCATTCACTCCTATGGACAATTTAAAATCAGCAAAAAAAGAAACTAGATGCAATGTGTAAAATAAAAAAATTATTCATTTAGCTTAATGCTTGTTTAAGAGAAATATTATTTCCTTTTGATTCTGCAAGAAAAGTTTTTTTTTTTAAACGAAACTTGAAAGACAACAGTGGAAGGTAGAGTGTCCTTCAGAAGAAAAAAAATATTTTTGTTCCGTGAACCATAAGAGAAGTAGGAATAACCTGTTGCAAATGCATTACAAACATGAGACACACACACACACACACACACACACACACACACACACACACACACACAAACACCCTTTAAAATTCCAATTAAAAAACATCAATACATTTTTTTTTTTTTTAAACATTTTATTTTATTTTTATTTTATTTATATGTATATTTAAATTTTACCCGGAACCCATATCCACAGGTGAATAATAAATGTAAAAATAGAATAACAATAACAACTAACTAATTAAAATATATTAAACGAATAATCAATGAACATGTCTGGGAATAGCAAGAAAAAGTGCATAAAGAAAAGGCTAATTAAATCTCCGCTGTTACTATTATAGCCGTTAATTGGAAGGTGTAGCGGGGTGCCAGTGTTAGCATACTGTTACTATTATAGCCGTTAATTGGGAGGTGTAGCGGGGTGCCAGTATTAACATACTGTTACTATTATAGCC
>JAOTRA010057133.1:1255-17037 GCA_026260255.1 Pseudolaguvia tuberculata | reverse complement strand
AAGGATGGCTTGCCCCCTTCAGGTTGGTGGTGTGAGCTTGCCTCAAGTGGAGGAGTTTAAGTATCTCGGGATCTTGTATACGAGTTTTTTGGGCATGTCCCACCGGGAGGAGGCCCAGAGGAAGACCCAAGACTCGCTAGTGGGACTATGTCTCTCGGCTGGCATGGGAACGCCTCAGTGTTCTCCCGAAAGAGCTGGAGGGAGTGTCTGGGGAGAGGGATGACTGGGCATCCCTGCTTGGACTGCTGCCCCCCGACCCGGTCTCGGATAAGCGGTTAGAAAATGAGATGAAAGAGATGAGACTCCTTATTGCAGAAAAAAAAGAAGAAACCAAACTAATGCATTCACAATTATTTAATAACCAAGACCTGACAGTTATTTCACACTCTTCTTACAACACTGACAGGACACAAAATAGTGATTTTTGTTTTAAACGGACTAACAACAGTAGAGACAAAAGTGAACGATTAGAACATTGAGTTGCTTTTTTGGAATTTATTTATTTTTTTATACAAATAAGTAATTGCCAGAGCATCCAACCATTCAAAACAAGAAATGCATCAACATAACTGCAATTATTAATTCATTCATATAGATCCGCTGGAGTCTATCCCAGTGCACATGGGGCAATAGGCAGGATTACACCCTAGACAGGTCCACATTCCATCGCAGGGCCACACATAGGCAAACAACCATATGGACAATTTAGAAATCACTAATTAACCCAATGTACATGTTGCTGAAGTGCAGGAGGAAACCTGGGGAGAACATAGAAACTCTTTACAAAAAGACTCCTTGCCCGGAAATCAAACCCATGACCTTTTCAACATAGAAAAACTTATGCTGCAAAATTGATGGGCTCTGAGAGACATCGGAAATTTTAACGTCTGCTTCTTCAAATTATTTTCTTATTTCTTTGTTCACCAACACATACACTGACCTTGAACACAGCCAGAACTTTAAGCAAACCTTCAAAATGAACAGTCGGCCAATAGGTCCAGAGTATCTGATACACACTGCCAAAAAAGGATCTGTAATGATTTTCATAGAAGTTTATTGATTCTAATTTACATAATCAATTCGCCATTTAAAAAAAGACACTGTGGCCTTTTAGTTAAATTACAGCTCTGTGAGATTGTTTCATTAGTGCAGTCTAATATCTCATGCACTGTGACAAGAGCAGATCCAGACAAACCATATTGATGTTCTAACCTGTCTTTTTGCTCTAGTGGAAAATGAGTCCTTAGTTTGTACATGGTTTGGCTGTGGAGGAATACGGGGGAGTGAGCGAGAGACTAAGTGCACACAGATTCCACCCTGTTAAAAAAAAAAACTCCCATTGGATTGGGACATTTCATTTTCAGCCCATGTCTGAAACAACCTTGACTATTTTACTGTAAGATATAATTTCTGAATCTGCCACCAATTAAGCTTCCATTTTGCACATATGCTTGTCATCATTGTGGTTTTAAAGAATATGGAGTTATATATACACCAATTTAGAAGCAACTTGGCAAACTTTGCTCAGCCTCTTGGTAGTACCAGGGAGTTGCTTTGGTTTGGGAGCATTCAAGGCTATCAAGTCTGAAGCTGTTGTTGTGTGTGGTTTTCTGAGATCACAGCTCAGCACAAACATAAATCTATCAGCATTTTTGATGCAGAAGTAGTAACTGTAGCTGGTCGTCTTGCCATACAATTAATCAAATCTTATATTCATAAAACAAGGATTTTAATTAAAGTGTTAATTAATTAAGGGTCAAGTATAACCAACTAATGGACAGTGCAACTGTGGGGAAAAAAGGCCACTAGATTATATTATATAAGATATAAAACCAAAGTGACTGTGGCTAACTAGCACACGCGCACGCACGCACGCACACTTTGGTGCAGTCATGGCTCAAATGATTAACACAGAGTTGGTGATTTAAAGAGCAAGAAGACCTGGTTTTATGCCCCATTATAGCCACTTGTCCACTGTTTGGTCCCTTAACCCTTCCTGCTCCAGGAATTATAAAGATGCAGCATGTGAGACTGAGGATTTTTATTAAAAATGTTTCCATCTGTCAAAAGAAATTTTGAAAAAGGTAGGAACAGATTTAATTTACACCCAGAATGAGCCGGGTTTCTCCCAAGGTTTTTGTCTCTATTCTGTTACCTTGTCACTGTTGCACCATTCAGTAAAGTTGCTTTGAAACTTAATCTTGAATGTTAAAAAGCGCTATAAAGTGTCTTACAGGTGACGTGAGGAATGTTTATAATAAAGTTTGTCCACACAAGACAAAAAATAAAATTAATAAAAACTAATTATTGTTAATCTACTTTAGTGTTTAGCATGGTCACCTCACAACAAGAAGGTCCTGGGTTCAATTCCCAGTCTGTGATCTTTGTGCGGAGTTTGCATGTTCTCCCTGCGCTTGCATGAGTTTCCTGCGGGTACTCCAGTTTCCTCCCACAGACCAAAAACATGCAGATTAGGCCGATTGGTGATTCTAAATTGTCCATAGGAGTAAATGTGTGTGTTGTTGTTTGTCCTTGTTTTGCCCTGCGATGGACTAGTGACCCGTCCAGGGTGTACCCCTACCTCTCGCCCTATGTGAACTGGGATAGGCACCAGCAGACCCCCATGACCCCAAATTAGGGAATAAGCGGGTAAGAAGAGGAATGAATGAATGCTACTATATGGAAGATACTTTTTAAACAATAGGGAAGTATATACTTGTATGTAGTACACCTTTTAGTAAGAGATTTGAGATAGAGCCCAAGTCTGATCACAGACTTCAATAATATAGAGCAGCTTTTTAACTTGGAGCAGAACAAAATAAGTGCAAAGTTAATCTGCTATAAAGCTGAGAAAATCACAGGCTCTTAACTTTTGGCAGTAAAATAAGCTACTTAAAGCACTTTACCTCCTGCTATAAACCTACCCCGGCTTCAGAGCAGCATTCTGGGTAAGAGCCAGCTGTTGTGAAAGTCATTGGGCTATTGCTCAAGCTGGGGTGGAAGAAAAGAACATGCAATTAGCACAAAAAAAGTGTGCAAAGCTAGAATAAGTGGCCTTCTGGGAGCTGAGTGGCAGAGAAAGAGTGTGAGAGCGAAACGGACCGACCCTCGTCTCTGTATGGTTCTATATCGATGCCAAATGAGGAAATGTCTGCGTTTCAGAAAATAGCTGCAGGCAGGAAGGTCCCTGCGCTGTGGGTCTTGCTGAATGTGGTACACCTCCCAGGCATGTTGCTCCAAAATATTGCGCAAAGTGTTCGTGCAACAAGCTCCATTCAGGTCACCTCACAGACTGCAATCAGACCAACCTCCGTTCCAGCATTGATGACACCATCTGCTTTAGCAGAACGGCTGGAAGAAGGAAAACAGCCCAGAGGGTTAAGGGCTGGCCCACATTATATCTGGAAACAGGTGTAGCTCAAATTAAATGCTAACACTAGCACACAATGCTGTTAGATATCCGGATGTGACTCACCAGCGGAAAATTTAAACACTGACATTTTCATGCTCGGCCAGAAGGAAGAGGCAGAGCTGTCAGAAATGAAAACAAATGAGACGCTTTCCTCGCTGTGCATGACTGACAGGAGAGCTCACCCCCCAATCTACCATGTACCTGAACAACATGTTCTCTAGCACACATGCGCACACGCACATATGAAACACAATCTTTTGATGGCATTCTGGGCAACCGTTGGGATACATTGCCTCGGGTTCAGCAATTCATTGGTGCAGTGATGCAAGTGCGAGTCATGTTCCGATAGACAACTGATTACTTTGAAGGTTCTCGGAAGTTTACAGAGAAATCTTAATCGATTTAAGATTTACTGGCTAAATGTTAATATTTTTTCCATTAAATTGTATTATTTTACTCTCTATTCTTGTTTATTCCCATTTCTTGCGATTCTCTTGCTGCACTGCTTCCAGTATGTGGATGTTAAAAACTGAAATCTGATTGGACATGACTTGTGGTCATAATAAAAGAGTCACTTTAAATGCAGACTGAGTAAAGATTGTTTCTTTAAACAATTTTATATAGTGAAACATCTGAACAGATAAATTAAAATTTTTAGTTCCATGATGGCTGATGGACTCGAAAAAATTAACCTAAAAACAAACGTAAAAATACGTTTTAATGCGGACATTAAAAAAAAATCTTTTCTCTAGCTTGTCTCAATTCAAGAAAGAGTTTATTCATCACTTCCAGACTAATGCCACTGCCCACCATGAACACTGATTTGCACCTTTTAAAATGTAGGATATATTTTAATTATGTTTTTGTGATGTCAGAGAACATCCCGGGATTGATTCCAGGGCCAAGTGTCTCTCTGTACAAAGCTTGCGTGGGTTTCCTCCAGGTACTTCCTCAGACAGTCCAAAAACAATCACATTAGGTTGAGTGGTGATTCTAAATTGCCCATTAAGAGTGTGCGAGTGGTTGTTCATCTATTTGTGGCCCTGCGATGGACTGGCGACCTGTCCAGGGTGTACCCCTGCCTCTCTCTCTATATGCGTTGGGATAGGCTCCAGCAGACCCCTGTGAGCCTGAACTAGAGAATAAGGTTGGAAGATGAATGAGTGATGTTATTACATAAATAGTGATTCTGAACTGCTTCAGATGATGTCGTTGGTATGGTTAAGCATAGACTGAACATGTAAAGATGGTGGTTTATTAGCACAATTGTAAAATCGGTAAAAAAAAAAAAAAAAATTGGTGTAATTATTGGTGATGATGGATTGAGATGCACAGATATCTGAATAACTATGCACTTGCTAATTTATGTATAAATGTTATATCATCACTGTATTTGAATTAATGTCTTATAACACTTTCCTTTTCTTTGCTAAAGCCTAAAGAACAATATACCGGGTAAAACAAACGCCTTCATGAGGTAGTTGAACTGCAGTAATTTAACTTGGAATGGAGTTCAGGGGAAGTCAGTTATGAATGAACAAGACGGTCATTTGAAGAAAAAGAATAATGAAACCTCTTGAATAACAACCAACCTCATAACCCCATGTCCTAGTCACAATGACATCACTTAATGAGGAAAAGCGTCAGGTTCAAACTTAAGCCTGTATTAGTTGTGTGTGTGCGCGCGTGTACAGTGAAAATGCAGTGATCCTTGTAAGTAATACAGGCTTAAGTTTGAACCTGACGCTTTTCCTCATTAAGTGATGTCATTGTGATGAGGACATGGGGTTATGAGGTTGTTTGTTATTCAAGAGGTTTCATTATTCTTTTTCTTCAAATGACCATCTTAAAGTTAAATTACTGCAGTTCAACTACCCCATGAAGGCGTTTGTTTTAAGGAAGGAAAGTGTTATTAAAATACAGTTAAGATATAACACACGCGCGCGCTTACTCATCTATTCAGCGTGAAGAACACTTAAAAGTTAAATCGCAGCCAACTACACGACTTGTTTATAAACAGCAACAGAGAATAATTGTCTCTTAGCACTTGAAATTATTTCTTCTCTTCATTATGGTTCATTAAAGTCAGTTGGGGAGGAAATTACCTTGTTAGACAGCAGGAAGCCCGGGAGGGATGGGGCGATGGTACAAACAGCAATTTCTGATATTATTTGAGCAGTCAGTTGCATAGTGAAGAAAAACGACTCACTGAGCGCAGTTCCACTAGTAATACTGAATGATTTAAAGAAGTGAACTTTATTCTGAATGACGTGAGATACAAAATTAACTGATGTCCGAAAAAATAATTTAATCTTCTGTTCATAGGAGATCATAAAATGGGCAAAAATTTAAACTATTAAAGACAAGACAAGATACATTTGGTATTACCCGTTCTAGCCTTGTATTTTGGGGGTGGGCATAAACAGCATTAATGACACAGAAAAAGACTACCGCACATGGCTCCCTCTAATTATCGGTCCATGTGTTCTTTTCTTTTAGTATGTTGAATAAATACATATAATTTTAGGTATCAAATATAAATCTATTTTAACAAAATCTTCTCGAGTGGCATCATCTAATAATGTTGCTTGGGTTCATGCTACCGAGTGATGTTTCTGCTCATCATTCACAGCTCAAATTATCGGATTATCTTGCAATATTCATTCATTCATCCTCTTATCCACTTATTCCCAAATTCAATGTCACGGGTGTTTGCTGGAGCCTATTCCAGCGCACTTAGGGCAAAAGCAAGGGTACACTTTGGCCAGGTTACCAATCCATTTCAGGACACTGGCACATACACAGGCAATTTAGAATCACACAATGTACATATTTTGGAACTGTGGGAAGAAACCGGAGTACCCACATACAACCCACACAAGCGCACAGAAGGATTCCTTTAGTGCTAACCACTATGTCACCATGCTGCCCATTTTTGGATTTCATTTTGTGATTGATTTAATGCATTGGTCTGCATGCAAGAATCAAAAAATCGTCTAATTACAGGGAAACCGGTTTCTGAAGAAAGGAAAAAGGAGAATTGCTGATACATCAAGTCAAATGGTGCGAGTAACGCCGGTGTCAGATGACTCTCACACCATCCTGCTCAGTTTTGTGCAGAGTTGTATAATATAAAGCAAAGTGTAAAAAAAAAAGAGTAAAAGAAGGAAATGAGCCAGAGAGAGAGTGAGAGAGAGAGAGCTGCACTCACCTCAAAGCCAAGCCTGTCTTTCTCCTTCCAAAAGCAGAAATGGGTGACCTTCTTATCCCAAAATTCATCTGGTTTCACCACACACACCAAAGACACTTCAGCTGGGATGACATTCTATACGCAGAGAGAGAGAGAGAGAGAGAGAGAGAGAGAGAGAGAGAGAGAGACACACACACAGACGTTAGCAGAGGTGCAATGAATCGTAGGTGATCCAAACTTTTTTTATTAGTTTCTTTTGTGAGTTTGTCTTTCACTGAATTTGGTTTCACTACAAGTCTACAGTTGATTCTGTTGATTCGTTTACAAAGCGTACATATTGGCACTCTTGTGAACCTCCAGATAAATTTCACCTCTTTATGCCTGGTTTGGGTTATTAAAACTAACTGCAGGACCATCAGTCTTAGAGATGATTTATTGCCAATTTGGTCATCGGTTCATCAATTTAATGCTAAATATATTAGCTAAAAATGGATTTTGGTTTGATCGACCGTGACAGCAGATGAGAACAGGAGATAAGCAAGGTCAGTTTTCTGATGAATTACACTCACAGGCTCACACAGATTCAGTTTTTGGAAAGATGTCAGAAAGATGTTGACAGTTGTTTAGCGATGAATGTGGAAATAAGAAAGAAAAGTTTTGCCAAACTGTTTGAGTGATCTGAAAATCCAGGTCAAGGGCTACCAGATCAACTAGGAGCACCCAACAGCAGGAGCAGGATATCTTTTATGGAAATGGATGAGATTTTTCCATTAATGCCAGAATTCTTCTTAAACTAATTGTGCAGGTCTCTTGTGGTCATAATTAATGTTTCAGATTGTCTACCAGCTATTAAATTAAACAACAAAAAAAAATAGAAGACCACATGAATGTAAATATTTAATTCCTTTCTAGATTTGCATTTCTAGGGCACAGTCCACATTCTGTTTGCATCAAAACATAAAGATGCAGAATAATGCAGAAGCAAGTTACTTTATGTATTTATTCCATCTGATGTCATAAAAGCTGCTTGTCTTTAAGTTTGATAACTGCTGTTGTTTGGTGGTGCAGAGACTTGAACTCACAATCTTTTAATTACCAACCACGTTGACCATTTGACTAATTTGAACAGATAGGAATCAGCGTGTAGAATTCAGGTTTATGCATAGAAAGTCAAATCTCCCGGTACGCCTGCTCTTCCTCTGAATCAGGAGAAAATTTTTTTAAAGACTAAAGAATGAGAACCCAAAGCAATTGGGTTAAAGGATTCTTTAATAACTAATCCAATCAGCATGCAGAGAAAAATACCTAGGGATGAAAATGAGCATTTTAATGATAAGTCTTCCTCTCGTGTGTTTGTTTTGTTAACACTACTACCTTTATTACCATTCACTCATTATCCAGAGTGACTTAAAATTATTTTATTTTAATACAAGCGAGTGTACCCCAGACTTTCTGGTATCTGAGCAACACCTTAACCACTAAGCCACCACTATCCCAAGCTGATTAATTATTGATGAATATTAGCTAATAGCACTGAAAAGAAGGTCACTCTGCACTGCATAGTGCGTGTATTCGAAACACTCTTCTCCTACCTGCAGCATCAGCACCACCGTCTTCACCACGTTCCACTGAGACCTGCGGCCATCCACGATGACTGTGAAACCACGTGCTTTACACTTCTCACTGTGTACAAAACAACCACCACACACACACACATAAAAAGGGCGAATGAAACAATGTAAAGACGCTGATTGACCGGTTGTAAACAAGCAGTTGTTAATTTGTCTGTTAATCGTTAAATCTCATGGATGAACAAATTTAGCATAAATGAGAAAAATATCTACTAGGGCAGCAAATACAGAGAAATAATAAAATAATGAGATGGAATAAGTGATAAACAATAAAAAAAAAAAAAGAAAATCTTCAGGAAGTAACTAACTTAAATTTATTAAATTAATTAAATATGTTAAGTGAGTCCCAGTCTGGCAGAGGGTCAGATCTTAACAGGTGTCTGAGGAACAGAGACTTGATTCTGATTCTTGTTTTTGGTAATGTGTGCCACATGCTTCAGACGTTTAGCCTACGCTTCCCGGGATGGTGTCTGAGGCAGAGCCCTTAGATACTGAAGTTTGAAAGCTGTTTTTCTAGCCGGGCAGGGTTCTGCAATCTGGCCTTCACTCCTTCTGAAAGGAGCTGTCTAAGATTTTACCAAAGGCACTGCAGAACTAAGTTTGACTGCACAGAAAGACGCCGTCTGATTTATTTATCCGATTTATTTTTTTGTTTATTCCTCTATACAGAGTCACGGGGGTGTGCTGGAGTCTTTCCCAGAAAAAAGTTCAAGTAAAAAACTAGTGTTAAACTGCGCTCAGTTAACACCATAGAACATTATTCAATTTGTGCTGTCAATATCAACATGATGGATGTAAGGAGGTAAGTGGTAGCTCAGTGGTTAAGGTGTTGGACTGTTAATTAAAGACATTAGGGTTGAATCCCAGCACCACCAAGTTCCCACTGCTGAGTCCCTCAGCAATGTTCCTTAACCACCGATTGCTCAGTGGTAGAACATTTACAGCATTTGGTAGCTGCCCTTATCCAGAGCGACTTACATTTGAACTCTTGTACAACTGAGAAATTGGAGGTTAACGGGCTTGTTCAAGGGCCCACAGTAGTTGCTTGGTGGAGCTGGGAATCGAACCCAGGTCTTTCTGGTATCCGTCTAACACCTTAACCACTAAACCATGGATAGGGACATCTGAAAATGTAAAACAAATTTCAATGCTACCTGAAAACATTCCATATAAAATAGAACAAATAAAGAGTAAAAAGAAACTATAGCCATCTACGCCACACCGTAGGTATAGTGGGATTCAGAACAATGGGATCTTAGAGTGACTAAAATCTTCCTAAAATACACACCGAATCCAAAACTTCAGGGCGCGCCAGACTGCAGCACGGCTCAGCTGTATCATTTAAATGGATGAATGTGTCATTTAGAGGGATGTTAGCAGCTACCAAACTAATTTAATGGCTTATAGAATGTCATCAGAGAGGACCAAGGCATGGGAACACGAGGAACACCATGTTTATTAATTAACTGTAAATTAAATCAAGTACAGTTAAGGATATAAAAATCACTTATGAATTTTTGCATTTTTATACATTTCCTGGAGGTTAACAGTGTCTCTTTACACCCGCACTTCATATTGCTTCAGGTTTCTATAGTAACAGACACACAATGCTACAGCAGACACTCCACATCAATCAAGACAAAAATATCTGCTGATATTGTTCAATGACTATTTCAAGAAATAGATTTGTTTCCAGTCAGGGCCTGGTGGCTTTTGTTTATACCTTTAAAGTCACTAGTATATCTTAAAACACTCCTGGCTGGCTCTCCCAAGAAGCCCATTAGATCGCAGTAGCTCATACAGCCTGAATTATGACTGGAACATCTCTCTGGTCACCAGGTTCATATTATACTTAGGATTGATTATTTGATTAAGTACTGATAGCGTTAGGATCCGCTGAGGCAACCCCTAGCTGGAGCAACAGAAGGACTTTGCTGTACAGATATTTGTAATAAAATCATTCTATTGTCTATAGGATCTAAATACCTTTTAGATCCTATAGACAATAGAATGCTCACCGAATATAATATGCTCACCGAATATAAATTGATCAGATCACTCAGACCATGAGTTTACAGTGAACAAGGGGAGACAATTTTGCAGCCCATAATTGGAACCGGTTTCCAGAACAAATTAGATGTGCTAAAGCTTTAATATGCTCATCATTTTATATTCTAAAAAAATCTCAATTAAAATAAAATGTAAAAACCATTTTAAAACTCTGTTGTTAGGCTGTAATTTATTTCTATGATTACATAAATTCCTCTCATCAAAAGCACTTTGTGTGATCAAAAATGTGGTATCAAACTTGCCTTACCTTTACAGGAAATTACCCACTTCTAACTTTTCCAATCAGTATCAGAGAATTCTTCTCTTTTTATATTAAGCGTAAAGTGTCTCACAGTTTGGCCATTTAATATGTAAAGGGTAAAAAAAATAAAATAAAAAAAAAGTCTGCAGTGATGCTGCACAACAAGTCACTGAGGAACAGTGTTACTCTTCTTCTAAAAACAAGGTAAAATGATGCTTTGTTCCTTTTTAAACAAGTTATAGTTCCGAAACACTTCCTGTTCTCACCTCGTTTATAGCTGCTATAAATAGTTATTCGCTCTCTCCTGCACGCACACTCTTACTAAACACTCTAAAGGGAAAAAGGATTGAGAGCTTGTCTCCTGAGAATCTAAAAATCCTAAACAAATTATAGCAAAATCCGGTCAAATTACTACATCATCCATCAAAAGAATTACTTTAATCACAGTTCAAATATTCTATATCACAATAAGCCCATTCATGTAAAATTAGCAATTCTATAGTCAGAATCAGCTGCGCTGCTAAACAAACACAATAGGCACGTTTTGAACAATCTTATGCAGCCTTTTAACCACTCAGTTATAAATATCATTGATCAAGTAGGAGTGAATTTATTATATCTGCTGCGTATCTCTATCTGTCCCTACGGTCATTACCGGTGCGCCAATATGACGTACTGATGGATGAATGAGTAAGTGAGCTGAAGTGCTGTTTGAGATGCCCGTTCTGTCCTTAAGTTCTGTCATTCCATGGAAAGTAGGTTGGAGTGTGCTGACCTGGGGATTCCAAGCAGGTAGTCCAGTGTGGAGCTGAGCTCTTCCATGCTCGTCTGTTCTGTGCATAGTGGGATGGTCAGGATCAGACCACTGCGTCGGTCTTTACCACCTTAATAAATAAATATAGAGAGAGAGAATGACAAAATTAGGACCAGGATGTAGGTCAATACAAAAATCATGCAAATAAGTATATATGCATGTATGTCTCAATCACTTATTCCCAAATACAATTTACTGACTTGACATTTATATCTGGTACACACCCGTATACAGACGTATATATATATTTTAACATTTATCTCAGCATCTCTAATCAGAAAATCTGTCAAGTAAAGAAACACTTATTAAAAAATGAGTACTTCATAGTTTTGCAAAGGCATTTTTGGCTTTTGGTAGTCTGATAAAAAAAAAAAAGGTTTTTATTTATCACCCAGGTCTATTGTATCTAACAGTCAGGCTACTCGAAATGTACTGTCAGAGAAATATATCTGATTTTGCATCTCTAACAAATATAAATTGGGTAATTATGTGTCAGGCAGCTTGGAGCAATCATTTATTAGTAGTTCACCGAAATCTCATTTGCGATAAACTGTACTGGAAGAGGCTTTACTGATTTTACAAGATATTTTGTCAGTGTTATTTCTGATCCGTTGCATGCCAAAAATCTCATTTGTAGCATGAAGGTCTTTTTTCCTTCAGTTGGTGAATAGCATTTTGATTATTTTGTCCTGTAGATTAACTAAACAAGCATTAAACACTACTGCACTTCTGTTCAATGGCTATACGGATGTTTACTCAATTTTAATAATTATTTTTTCTCGAAGATTTGCCAGCTCAAGGCAGGGATTAGCACGAAAACAGATGGAGGATTCATCACAGCTCGGTGTAATTGCACGGCAAGGTATCTTATTTACAGCTGCATGTATTTTGTATGATTTGTGGAGTTCACTGGAACTAAGATATTCCAACACTGTTACAGCATGACAAAGACCCTGAAAACAAACCCCTGATCTCCATTATCACAAGCTGGGTGACCTCATTACCGGACATTAGTGTCTGATCTCACTAATACTATCTGAGCTGAATGAATTTTATACAGGTTAACTAGGATTTTATCTGTAATCACAAACTCTGGTGATTAGTTTGGGATTTCTTTTGAGTCTGGCTCCTCTGAAAGTTTTTTTCTGATCTGGTTCCTGTGAATGTTTTTGTAGTCTAGTTTCTCTTTTAAATAAGGTTTCTTCTTTATTTTAGAAGTTTACAGAATTAACAGCTACATACAGCATTCAGAGAACCAATTAGTTTCTGTTAATACCATATACTCTAGTACAGCTATAAACGGTCAGTTCTACACAATCTTTCTTCCTCTGCCTTAGGAAAGAGTTTTTAAATAATTCCAGACATAATAAAAAATGTAGGTACTAGATTAGTAGTAATCTGGGTCAAGAGAGAACAATACAGAACAATAGGTTAGAGGGACCAAACAATAAGCAAAGTTGAAAGGGGCTTTGTACCATTGTTCTTATCAGTATTATTGATCTCCAAAATTAATAATCCTTAAAACTGGACAGCATGGTGTTACATACCATAAATATTTATTACCTGACAAAAATGCCAATTTCTTCTTTAGTACTGGCAAAATGTTGGAGGCATCCATGCTGGAACTACTAACGCTTCAAATCACAAGACTGCAAGAGACAGATTTAAGGAAGTCATTACATTAACCAGCACGGCATACAATTCATGAACACTTATGAAGAATAACTTTGATATAATATTTTAGTTCACACTAAAATCTAATTAGGCGGCACAGTGGAAAAGTAGTTAGTATGGTCGCTTCACAGCAAGAAGATGCATGAGTTTAGTGACTGCTATGTTTACATTTTTTTACAAAGACATGGCAGCGTTGGTACGTGCCAACATGGTACATGTATCTTGCTACTGACTATAGTGTTTTAAGAAAAAAATTCTCTCATGGGATCAATAAAGTGTGTCTGTCTATCATTACAGCTTTTTATTGTTATACAATGTTTTAATAGTCACTGTCAATGTTTTTTTGTTGTTGTTGTTGTTACTTTATGTCCTGCATTTGTCCTGTGTCTTATTTTGTCTTGTATGTAGCCCCGGGGGGACATGGAGAAACGTTATTTCATTTCACTGTATATATATTGCATATATGAAATGACAATTAAACTTCTTTGAATTTCCCTCTCCTAGGTTGAATTAGTGATAGAGATTACTACCCCCAAAAAACCCACATCCCCTCAAAAACCCTGCTGCAACATTTAGAATACTTGCGAAAACAACTGGAAATAGCTGTCATTATGTTTCCTGGCATCAAACTATGCAAGACGCTCTGCAGTGGAAATGTCCAACTGTCTAATTGGCACACAGAAATTTCAACATAAGATTTACGGGTTATGGAAAATTGGTTCAGGGTCTAATAGTAAACTCTTAAGAAGGCGTTAACGTTCACAACACTTCATGGCGCTATTAAAATGGTGTAATATAGCAAAATTTGGAGTAACAGAAAAATCCACTGTCGGGTGACTTTCACTGGCCTCTGTGATTCTAGCTTAAAATGTGCCATGTCTCACCTGGAAAAAGTGGCCTGGAACCGTTCAGATCATTCCTTTAAGAGATTCCTCTATGGTCCATGTCCTGTAAGAAAAAAAAAAGAGGAAAGTAGGGCACAGTGGAGAATAACAAACCTGAACCGTATTTAACTGTTTATTTTCTTAAAGGGATAGGAGTGCATCGGATGGTTAAGAGAAATGAGCCCCTTCGGAGAAACTGCTGAGAGTAGAAAGTCTTTCGAGCGTCTGAGTACCCGAAATGCATTTTGTTATTATCCTCGGGAGATTATGCTGGTCTGGAGTGCTTCACTGCCTTGATGTAATAATTTAATGCAACACGATAAAAGTAGATGCAAGGCAAAGAGCAGGCTCATAATTAATTTAGTGTGTAGATTCAGGACTAATAAATCTGCCAACGGTTTCGCAGCTCCATGCAAACTGCAGGTAAAGGATATAAGCTCATTAACCAGTGCCTATTAAACAGAATCAATGTAAAGATCAATCCGCAGGAGCGCCAAATCAGGAGAAAGCATTATTCTTCTCCTGAAGGGTGAATGGGTTCATCAGATACAGCAAGAAAACAGGGATTTTTTTTTTTTTTTTACAAGTGTCAGTGTCACTGCTGGGTGGACAAAAAAATTTCCTGAAGTCAGACAGTAATACTGGTGAAGGTTAAAAAGCAGGCATGAAAAAAGCTTTTAGCCTCTGGAGTGCTGCTCCACACCTTCAAACACACACACACATTTTGGGAGTTTGTATTAAAAAAGACTAATCGTATATACATCAACGGAAAAGCCTCTCCCAGGGGCCCAGAAGCATCACCTGGGTGGTGTTAAGGACTGAAGCTATGCTCTTCTGGTCAGCAGTCCAACACAAGCAACACTATACTACCACTTCCTGACAGACACAATAACGGGCAAAAAGGTTGGTCACGTTGGTAGCACACAGTTGATTACAGGGCCACACACTGTGGGCCGTGGGAGGAAACCAGTGAACCAGGAGAAAACCCACCCAAGCATGAGGAGAACATGCAAACTCAACACAGAAAGACCCCTGACAAAGAATTGAACCCTTGTTGCGTTGAGGCTAAAGTTCTAAATATTAAGTCACTGGGCTGCCCTTAATGTATTACATGTTTTTTGTATTTAATAAATACATGTATAGTATTATAGGAATATAAGAAGGGAAAAAAATGTTATGGATTGTGGCGGGTTTGGTTGACACACACTGATTCCATCAGATGGTTATGATTGGTTGATTAAAATTATTATCCGGGATAAACAAAAAGGTATATGGCAAGTATCACATCCTGCTTAGCCAAGAAAAATCTCCACTATCCAATAAAGAGCTCAAATAAAAATTGGAAAAATACTAAATACAGCAAGAGTTTTTTGTTGTTTTGGACAGATTGCCCCCCCCCCCCAATCTTTTCAACAACATTTCACTACGTTATACGGTGTAAAATACTATACGTGAATACACAGCGCAGAACAACCAGGATAACAATTTAGTAATAACAATCCGGTTGCGCACTACATTTCCACTTTTACTGTTTATTGTATTAGTGCGCGAACGTGTTTAAAAATGACACCTTCGCACCAAAGTTTTAACAAGTACGCCATGGCCACATCCGGGTCCTTTCTCCCGGTACGCTTCACAGATTGGTACCGACCTCAGGAATAACCGTTAAATTTAAGCGTGTTTTTAAAAAAAATGGTCAACGGTTTCTACTTCAAAGGATTCAATTATAATATCTGCATAAAACAGTTTGTGTGTGTGTGTGTGTGTGTGTGTGTGAGAGAGAGAGAGAGAGAGAGAGAGAGAGAGAGACAGTATGGACTTGCATACAACAGAGGACACGAAGACAGATGCTACATCTGTTAGCAT